>JAEQBH010004679.1:0-164302 GCA_016808115.1 Tetrastigma voinierianum
TACTATTTTACCATTTTGAGAAGATTAGAATTTTCTCAGGTTTTACATATTATATTTCTCATATTTAGTATTTAAAACTTGTAACCCTATATATTAAGGTGAAAGAATAAATAGAAAGATTGACTTAATGGGCCATTTTGGATAAGAGAGCTCATGGAATGATGATCATGATTAGTATTCTTTCGCATGAAAGATGATACTAAGAGATTCAAGTTCTAATAATTTTTTTTCACAACTAAGTATTTTGTTAAAATATAATAAACTGTTTCAATTTGGGACTCAAACCTGGGACCTTCCCTTCCCTAGATGTCCATTTTTTTAAAGCATTTTTTTACAATGTAGTAACCTATCTCAATTTGGACTTGAACCTGAGACCCATCCCTTCCCTAGATGTCCTTCATTTTTTAAAAAAACTTTGTTATAATGTAGTAAACTGTTCTTATTGGAGCATTGAATCACGAGACCCCTCATTTCCTAAATGTCCTCCTTTTTTTATTTTTAAAACCAAATTAAAAGAAAAAATCATCTAAGTCTATAATTAAAGTATTACATATTCCATGTGTTCACCAATATATATATATATATATATATATATATATATATATATATATATATATATATATATATATATTTTGGTATGAATACATAAATGATTCATCTTGGTATTATGATGATATGATTAATACTACTAGGATTGATTCATCATTCTCCGCTTACATTTCCATGCCATGGTTAATGATTAAAAAGGAATTAATTGAAACACATATTCGCCCAAGTCGAAAGAGTGGCTGAAGTAGAAATTAAAATTCTTTATTGAATGTCATGTTTGAAAAGACCATTAGGGAATGTTCATAATAATTTATAAATTCTTATGGGCATCATCACTATATACATTATTATATATGAGGCTTCTCTAAAACATCATCTCCTAGCTTGTTATTATATATGTTGGCCAACAATGACATTTCTAAGAAACACAATGTGATATAATTTGGAGAATAAATAAATGCTTGATATATATATATATATATATATATATATATATATATATATATATATATATATATATATATATATATATGCTCTCTCTCTCTGCAAATAAAGAACTATTTAAAATATGAGTTAAGCATATTTCAATTGAGACTCGAACTTAGGACCCTCCCTTTCCTAGATGTCTTATTTTTCCAAAGCACTTTGTTACAATATAGTAAACTGTCTTTATTGGAACTCGAACCCGAGACCCCTTCGTTCACGATCTTCCTTTTTTTAAAGCACGTTGTTATAATGTAGTAAATTGTTCTCATTGCCGGACTTTTGCGGGGCTTAGGAGGCAAGACAATTTTGAGCTTATAATGAAATCTGTGTACTTCCTAAATGTCTTTTTTTTTAAATAAATTAGAAAATATCATCTAAATAATTAGTATTTTATATTTGATCACATTTTCCAATATATATATATATATATATATATATATATATATATATATATATATATATATATATATATATATATATATATATATATATTCATATTGGTATTATGATGATATGATTAATACTCACAGGATTGATTCATCATTCTCAACATTTCCATGCCATGATTAATGATTAAAAGGTGGTATTGAGAGAGCACATATTTGCCCAGAAGTCGAAAGAGTGGGTAAGTAGAAATTAAAGTCTTTCATTATAATGTCATGTTTGAAAAGACCATTAGGAAATGTTAATATGTTATTTATAAATTTTTATGAGCATCATCATTATATACATTATTATATATGAGCCTTCTCTAAAACATCATCTCCTAGCTTGTTATTATATATGTTGGCCAACAATGACATTTCTAAAAAACACAATGTGATAAAATTTGGAGAATAAATAATCTTGATATATATATATATATATATATATATATATATATATATATATATATATATATATATATATATATATATATATATATACTCTCTATTAATAAGAACAGAAAATTCAAATTTTCTTAAAAAGGGTAAAATCGTAATTTCGATAAAAACCCGAAATTTTTCTAGATCTCGGATGACAAAACGGATTTCACCGTTGGAATCGTCTCGCGAAATCTAGCTACCACGTCGAATTTCATCGAATTCCGAAACAGTTGAAATTTCATGTTTTTCGAGGCACCGGGTGTCGGGTGTCGTAAAACGTGTTTGAGAGACATGTGATGTGACAAAAGTTACCTACTACATGTAATCATGTGAAACATGTTGCATGACTAGAGAGATGATGGAAATAAATGGCCGAGATTGTACCAAGTGTCAAAAAATAAGAAGAGGGGACATAAGTGGAATTTATGAAAAGTTTAATGAGATAAGACAAAAGCCAAATAGTGTCATCTTCTTCATTTTGGAACAAAAATCGGCAATGGGTTATGGTTTTGTGTTTTAGAGAGAGAAGGTGTGCCTTACTCTAGATTACCTAATGAGGTCGGACGGTGGTTCTCGGCTTAGACCATAAGCGGGTGCATGTGAGGGAGCTACGCGTGGGCGCCGTTTGGTGGAGTTCGACAACTCAAGAGGTAGGGATCTTTTCTCGTGGTTTTATTCTTTGGCTAAGAGCCGTGTTTATGGTTAGGGATATTACGAGGCTTGATTTAGCCAGTAGAATTCGGTCTCAAAGCCTTTAGGCAAGTGGAAAAATCCCAGATTAAGTGGCCAGAGTGAACGATTGCCAAACAAGAGTTTCAATTCCCACGTGAATGGCTGACATGATTTTTGTGTGATTTTTTATGATGTTAAAGGATTCAAAATGAATTACTTGTGTTTGTTAAATAGCCCATGAGCTAATTTTGGTGTTATTGATGGTGAATTTGCATAGCATGGTTATGTGATTTAATTATGTTAATATATCATCTACATGTTTTATATATTAGCATGACTATTTTGGAATTGGCATAATGCGAAGTATCTGTTTAGGGCATCTAGAATATTAAGAGTGAGTGCATGACATGAAATTGAAAAAAAAACGAAAATGTTTGTGAAAGGAATTTCGACGGAAGATTTTCCGAATAATTGCCTTGGAGAGTTGTCAAATAGTTCATCTCGGAGGCGGACCCATGAATGTTTCGGAGAAATATCCAACAATTCACCTCGGAGGGTAGTTAATGTATTTACCGAAATTCGGTAGTGAGTTTTTGAGAACAAAAAACTTTTGTTTTGAAAACTGGATATTTTACTCGCATTCGGCTTATGCATATGTGAGGGAGTCGATGAGGACTCGGGACATGGGATTGGTCATGTAGACATTCGAGTAGGTTCATGTAATTGCTTGAATGTGATTGTTTTCCATGGCATGTGCACTTAGGTGGGGAGTAACCCATGTAGGAAATTATTTCTACTGGGCTTTACTCCTGCAATCGAGAGATCCTGCATTTCGGGTACGGGGAGCGTCGGGAAGGCGGCGCTCATTAAGGACCGTTTGAGAAGAAGCCCAGACTTGTGGCTTTGATGTTGTTGTATAACATGTATTAGAATGTTGTAATTTTAATATATGTTGAATTAAAGTGATTCTGCTCTTGAACTATGGTATATAGTTGGTGTATTTTTGATGAGTACTGATGTATGGGCCAAAGTGGCCGTTTTTACTCATGTACATGTCTCATGATATTGATGTTGGGACATGTTGTATTTTTGGTAGAGCTCCCGGTACAAAGGAGACTCTGCCCGATTTTCGAGAGTGGTGTCGGATTTTCGGCATCTCTGTTAGCGGGTTGGCGGGTTCGTCGCGGACACCCCACGGTTTTGGGCGTCACGGCAGTATCGAGCTAAGGTAAATGATTACCTTGGGAGCTCGGTGGGTGTAGAGCTTAGGTATACGAATACCTAAGGCTTGAGGGACTTGGGCTTATGCCATGGTCATGAGGTGTAGGGACATCACAGCTTGGTATAGCTCGATGTTAGGGTTTAGGTATGTGATTACCTAGGAAGTCACGGGACAAGAGTAGAATAGTGCATGCATGGTGTTTTATGTGTGATTGGTGTGTATAACATGAGTGATGTGTGATCATGTGTTGTGTATGAATTGTGATTGAAATTGTATGCTTGGTGAATAGCATAAGATGTTGTGAACACTAGAGATTCGAAAATGTAACCTTAGGTGTTCGAGAAATTTTGGACAAAATGGTCTAAAATTAAATGAAAAAAAAATGATGTGAAGAAATTTTTTCTAAGGTTTTACAGTGTGTAAAACTAGAAAAAAATTAAATAAAATAAATTTTTAATAATTTATTTAGTTTTCTTGAAAAATAGAAAAAAATATATATATATATATATATATATATATATATATATATATATATATATATATACTATATATATATATATATATATATATATATATATATATATTTATTTTTAGGTAGTTTACTATAGTAGTAGAAATGAAAAAAAATAAAAATTGTGAGTGAAAAAAAAAAAGTAAAAAGAAAAAAAGAGAAGTTGCAGGGAGCTGGAATGGGCTACTGCCCAGTTTCCAGTTTGGGCGCAGGCATGGGTGCCCAGCCAAGGGCCACGATATGGCCACGACACGGCCGAGCCTGCGCCACGATATGGCCATCAGAAGGCCATGATATGGCCGGCCTGCGTGCGGGGCGTGCGTGTATAGCGGCGCGTAACGGCAAGGCGTGTCCGCGATCGGGTGTTGTATCGTGGCGAGAGGGAGATTGTTGTGTTGCGATATAGTGCGACCCGGCTGCGTCTGGTCTTTCGGCGTCTGCGCGACATGGCGCGGCGGCCAGACGTCTTACGACGTAAGTGCGACACGGTCTGCGCATGGCCTTGGTCTTTGGGTATGTCGCGATATAAGTGCGACCGCGACTGCGACCGCGATACGATACGGTCGTGACATGGTAGGCACAGGCGCGTGAGTGGGGCCTATCTTGTATGGTACAGGCGAGTGTGCTGGTGCACCTGACCCGATTTTGACTCAATGCATTGTTTTGATCCATGTTAGGAACTAACCAATTCATGAACACTATTCGCGAGCCTTGTTCTGAAACCTTTGCTCACGAGGTTTAAAAAAAAAAAAATCAAATGAAATAAAATCTTTCAAAAATGAAAATTTCTAAAATAAAATTTTGTTGCATATGATTTAATGTATTGAATTATTGTCTTACATTTTCTATGAATGCAAGGACATTGTGTATGAAATATTTTTCTATATATGAATAGTGTCTCGGGGCTGTGATTACGCCTTAGAGATACTGCATTGAATATTAACTTGCTATTTGACATGTGTAGATGGCTAGTCGAGGCGGGTGTGGGGGCCTGCGAGTGCGGTCGGGCGCTACCGTGTTGACCCGGCGAGCCTTTCTTGAGGGTTGCCCAGGGATTGCGGGCATTTGCTATTGCACGAGGTTAATGCGGAGTAGCCCGAGGAGGTCAGGAGTAACCTCACAGAGGTTTAGGGCACATCATCCTCAGGCCTTCATAGGGGAGGAGATCAGTCAGTGTGGACCATTTAGTTCATGCGGTCGAGAAGGTGTTGGAGCTATGTAGGTGCCTCGATATGACTAAGTCGGACTAGATGCGTTCGGTTGGGGTGAGGGCTTTAAGTATGGTGGAGCTGGTAGAGACCTCTATTGAGAATCCAAAAGGTAATGGGGAGAAGCGGTTCCGCGAATCTTTTTGCTGGCAGAGTGTTATTTGATTCTAGTGCTTAGCATTCATTCATTCTTTTTGTCGGTTGTGATAGAGTTAGACAGAGGTTGAGACCTTAGAGGGCCTTTGTATGTGAGTTCTCCTAGGGATTGTTGAGGGGCGAGAATAGAGGATGTGCGTGGTTGCGAGTTAGAGATCTCGGGGACTCCTCCTGAGTGGACTTGAGGATCATAGACTGTGTCGGGAGTTCGACGTCATCTTGGGGATGGATTGGTGCAATGACTTCTGATCGTTATCGATTGTGAGCGTAGGAGGTTATACGCCTACCTGCCGGACCCCGGTACTCGTGTTGTATTTCAGGGTGACAAGCATGATATTTTGCCACGGAGCGATTGTCTGCGAGTCCAGTGTGTCGGAAGACGATTGGCGGGTTGGCTAGCAAGCGCACGGAGGGCGAGTGAGACCGAACTTAGATCACCACTCGAATAGTTTGCGGTATAGAGTTTTCGGGTGAGCTCGCAGGGATTGCCTCCAGCGAGAGGGTTGTAGACCGGTGTCACGAGTTACACCGGTACTTAGCTCATCTCTATGACTCCACATTGGATGGCAGCGGATTGAGTTCGCGGGAACTCGAGTCGGCTACAAGGATTCTTAGACAAGGGTTCATTAGACGAGCACTTCACCATGGGCGCTTGGTTCTATTTGCGAAGAAAAGGATAAGACCCTTCGACTATGCATTATTTACGGATAGTTGAGCAGGGTTACGGTCGAATGTCGGTACCCATTCTGGGGATTGGCCTGATTTGTTTGATCGATTGAGAGGAGCGAGTCTACTCAAGATAAACCTTTGCCTTTGGTTACCATCAATTGAGGGTTAGGGAGCCGGATATCCTAAGGCGGCGTTTAGGGCGCATTATGGGCACTTTGAGTTTACGGTGATGCCGCTGGATTGGCAATCACGCGGCGGCATTCATAGATCTCATGCGCCAGGGTATTCCAACCCTATCTAAGATCGATTTGTCGTAGTCTTCATGGATGACATTTTGATCTACTCAGTCAAAGTGGGAGCATGGTATCGCGAGGATGATTTCGATTCTTTGAGAGATCATCGGCTATCACGCGAGTTCGGTAAGTGCGAGTTTTGAGAAGCTGCGGGGTGAGATTTTGGGACGTGTGGTGTCGGCATCGGGCGTGTCAATGGACCCGAGGAGGAAGGTTGAGGCGTGATGAGTTGGGAGAGGCGGTCGGTCTTGAGATACGTAGTTTCTTGGGATTGGCTGGGTGCATAGGAGTTATTGAGAATTTCTTCGGTCACGGCACCTATATGTGAGATTGACCCGAGAAGTCGGGATTTGATTGGATGACCCGATACGAGAAGCATTCAAGGAGTTGAAGGAGGCTTACTCGGCTCCTATCTTGATAGTCGAGCGGGGGCGGGGGTACATCTTGTATTGTGATGCCTGGGGCTTGGATGAGATGTGTTTTGATGCGGGTCCGGGAGGAGTAGTAGCTTATGGTTCCGTCGGTTAACGAATCATGGCGAATTACCCCACACCGCGACATGGGTTAGTCGCCGTAGTCTTTGCCTTGAATTTGGCGCCACTACTTGCTATGGCGAGTTCAAGGTACTCAGGATAAAAGTCACAGAGTATATTATTTTCATGTAGCGGGACCTCAATATGAGGCAACACGAGATGGATGGAGTTCTGGGGATTATGAATTCACTTTGCATTACCATCCTGGTAAGGAAAATGTGATGGCTGATGCGCTCAATCGGAAGTCACGAGGAGCATTGGCTAGTATAGCTTCCCGAGAGTGGCGAATGCTCGAGACTGTGGGACAATTTGGGCTACAGTACCACGAGCAGACTTAGGGTACGTTGGGGAGTTTAGTGGCTACCGTCTGCGTTGGCTTGAGTGATCGATCCCAGGGAGGCGGGAAGCGGAGATAGTATTATGGGGACCCAATTCTGATTAGGTGGTGTGAGAATTTGGGCCAGATCCCGCGCGCCAGTCTTCGTTATAGAGGACGGGTAGTGGTTCTCCAATTGACCGATTTGAGAGAAGAGATCCTCAGGGAGTTTCAGCTGCTTTATCGATTTTAGGTGCATCCGGTGGCAGTGTACAGGGATCTTCGTTGCCAGTACTACTGGAGCGGGATGAAGAGACACGTAGGGGACTTGTTTGGCGATCTCTGCGTGCCCAGGCGAGGTTAAGGCTAAGCACCAGAAGCCAGCAGGGCTACTTCAGCCATTGGAGGTGGATGAGTGGAAGTGGGAGCACGTCATGTTGGATTTTGTGACCCACTTGCCACGAACACCGCAGGGACATGATGCGGTATGGGTGATAGTGGACCGGCTCACGAAGTCGGCACATTTTATGCGGATGACCTTCACATTGGAGAGATTCTGCCGGTTGTATATTCGAGAGGCAGTCCGGCTACATAGAGTACCAGTATCCATAGTGTAGAATAGGGACCTGAGGTTTATGGTGCAATTTTGGAAGAGTTTCCAAAAGGCTATGGGTACCACATTGACCGTAGTCTGACTTTCCACCCATAGACCGGATGGTCGGTCGGAGGGGACTATACGGGTGTTAGAGGGACATCGCTGCGAGCATGCGTCTTGGATCATAAAATTGGGTTTGGGAAGAGCACTTGCCCTTAGTGGAATTCGCCTACAACAATAATTATCAGGCGAGTATACAGATGGCACCATATAAGGCATTGTATGGGAGGCCATACAGATCACCGATATGTTGGATCGAGGTGGGAGAGCTCCATCAGTTTTGATTTGATTGAACACCTCCCAGGAAATTGAGCTTGATACGACATGGCGATCTTCTCATGGCTCGAGTCGTGAGAAGAGTTATCTTGATGTACAGCGTCGACCCTTAGGTTCGAGGTTGGTGATCCGTCTTCTTGAAGGGTGATGCTTAAGGAGAATTAATTCGGGTTAAACAAGCACGGAAGCTATCGCCGGGGTTCATTGGGCCCTTCGGATACTCGAGAGGGTGAGCATTATGGCGTATCGGAGTTAAGCTGCAGCCCGGCATGTCAGGTGTCCCCGAGGTATTTCACGCCTCCATGCTCCGGAGGTACACTCCAGATCCAGCTCATGTAGTGGATTGGGGAGAGATTGAGGTTGACACGAATGAGACATTCGAGGAGGGACCAGTGTGCATTATGGATAGCCGGGATCAGGTTTTCGCGACCTTAAGGCGGAGTGAAGCTAGTGAGGGTGCTATGGCGGCAGTGGAGTGTTAAGAGAAAGATCGGCGTGGGAGTGCGAGGACATGATGCGGGCCACCTATCCCTTCTTGTTTAGGGATGAAGGTACGTGGTTTAGTCGTTTAATACTTAAAGGACTGGTTTACATGCATGGGGTAGTGCACGTTACATATGCATGTGGTTTGTTGTGATTGTCCAGAATTTAGGAACGAAATTCCTTTTAAGGAGGGGAGAATGTAAGACTCGAGAAAATTCAAATTTTTTGAAAAAGGGTAAAATCGTTATTTCGGTAAAAAATCAAAAATTTTCTAGATCTTGGAAGATGAAATGGATTTCACCGTTGGAATCGTTTCGCGATAACTAGCTGCCATGTCGAATTTCGTCGAATTCTGAGACAGTCGGAATTTCACATTTTTCGATGCATCGGGTGTTGGGTACCGTAAAATGGGTTTGAAAGACATGTGATGTGACAAAAGTCACCTACTACATGTAATCATGTGACACATGTTGCATGACTAGAGAGATGATGGAAATGAATGGCCGAGATTGTGCCAAGTGTCAAAAAATCAAGAAGAGGGGACATAAATGGAATTTATGGAAAGTTTAATGAGATAAGATGTGACGCCCCCAACTCGGCATAGGGTGTCAAGTGAGGGGTCATTTTTTTTTATTTTTTTTTTCTTCACGTATAAACTTTAAGCTAGTGCATTCATATAATGTTAAACAATTAACTTGTATTATATTAGCGCGAGATTACAAAATATATATACAAGCTCCATATAAAATGTTCAACATTTACAATATTTACGACAGTTTACAAAATTTCATATACAAAATAGACTAAGGTCTTCCAGGTGGGCACTATTGAGTGTGTAGTATTTGCTTTGATGTGGATTACCCAATCCCTCTGGTTTCCTCTTATACTACGGATTGAACACGTGCTAAACTTTCGCTTAGTGAATTAATACACATGGATGACCTACGTAAGTGCATACACTTCTATACAAATGCATATAACACGGATAACATTCTGATTCTTATCATTTCTCATATATATATATACTTTTCATAACAAGATTCATTTCTTATCATCTTCCACATATACTTTTCATGTCATCTTGTACTTTACTTCTTGTTCTTATGGCGTATACTATCATCGCATAGCGATTGCTATGCTTCTCATATCATGTCATATATTCTCTACATTTCATTTTGCATATACATGTCATTTCTTTATGTTTCATATGCACACTGCTAAACCTTAGAAAGTGGATCTGAAGGCTATAAAGGGCTGAAGGCGCGGTACTCCTTTGTGTGTGAAGCAGTGGTCTATAAGAACTCTGGCATTGTACTGTGTGCAAAGCGATTGATTACATAAGAACGGTATTTTGTTAATCATTATGCGAGATAATGACCATCTATAAGAACCCGGCTGTTGTGGTGACCTTCCGGACTTAGTGATCCAAACGGGATCTATCTCATCGACCCAATCGGGCCTACGATATCAGAACTTATCTTTGCAGACTTGGTTTTCCCTAATAGGCATGCCCATATCCATCTACCCAGTTCTAAGCGAACCCGATCAATATGCTGTTACAGCTGTTACGTATATATCTCATATTTAGAATAGTATTATCATTCGAAAATCATATATGATATATATACAATCATTTATTCATATCTTTGCATTTTCATATCTCATTATATGCATAAATAACTATACTTACCATGTATGTATAAGCTATTTATGAATTCATAATAGGCGTTCATAATATGAATAACTATGGTTACCTATAATGCCTACTATTTTTCATGATTTTCGGAAATAATATGAGTTCCAATTTTATCAAGCTATCTATGGATGAATTCTTGACTCAATGGGCTTTCCATAGAGTCCAAGAACACCCCAAACGGAGTTCGGACGAAGGAGTTATGACCTTCCGAAGTAGGAGGTCATACGTAGTCACACCCAGCCGAGCTGACTTGAACTGATTGAGCTGACCTGACCTCGGTAAACTCGGTCTAACACCTCGGTCTGACATCTTCTATCTTCCTCAGGCATATGAATGGATTCTTGACTCAATGGGCTTTCCATAGAGTTTAAGAACACCCAAAACGGAGTTCGGACGAAGGAGTTATGACCTTCCGAAGTTGGAGGTCATACGTAACCCACACCAGGTGGTGACCTCTGAGGATGAGGTCTGGCCGACCTCCTACGAGGATGGTATGCTAACCTCTACAACATGAGGTATCATACGACCTCTGCTGACCTCCTAAGCGGATGGAGTCTGCGGCCTCAACGGGATGAGTGCCGCGGCTGCGATTATGGTCTGGCGACCTCCTACGGTATGAATGCTGGCGGCCTCTACGATGAGGTTTGCTGACCTCAATCGGATGAGGTCTGCTGACCTCTACAGGATGACCTCGGTAAAAGAACCATAACTTGGTCTATAGAGGTCTGAATTAAGCAATTCAAAAGCCTAACATCAAGTTCATTGATGTGGCTACAAATTACTAGAAGGACTCACTTCCAAATTACCTTTATTTCATACCCAAAAATCAATTCTGGAGTCCGAATTTGGCGACTGAGGCGGCCCGAGGCGAGGCCCGGAGCCAGGACCCTAGGCCTGAGGCTGACCTTGGTAAAGGACCATGGCAGTCTCTGAGGTCCAAATCGAAATTCAAAGCCTAACAGCAAGTTCATTGATGTGGCTACAATTTACTAGAAGGACTCACTTCCAAATTCCCTTTATTTCTTACCCAAAAATAAGTTCTAAGGTCCGGTTAATACGTAGGATCAAAAATACAGAAATTTACTTGGTTCAAATTGCAACCAGCCCTATCCCAAAACACAACTATAGGAGCCTTAGAACTTTTCTCAACTCAACCCTAACAAGAATTGAGTTTGAGAGTTTCCAACCCAAACCATACACAAGAAAAGGTTCCAAACCATGTATCTAACCTTTCTAGACCAAAACCACACAAATACATACTATTATACAAAAATCGACACTTTTCCATACGGAACTTAACAAGTCCCATACAACCCAAGACATGTATCCATACCTGTGATCTTCTTTTTCCTTTCCTTATTTCTTCTTTTCTTTTCTCTTCTTTTTCTTCTTTTTCTTCTTCTTCTCTCTTATCAGTGCACTCTCCTTCTCCAAGACCAAAATGAGATATTTATTTTGGTCTTGCTCTATCATCCCCAATCATCCCTTTTTATTTCACTTTGGTCTCTAACTCTTCTAATATTTGCAATTCAATTTACTGATATTTTTACAATAGCCTCAAATCTTCTTTATTATTTTTAATTTGCTTATGCATATTCCTACTTTTGTTTTTATCTGCTTTATTTTATTCGGGACAAATATATTGTTTTATTATACCCTAAACATGTTGCCGTTAGGGTATAATTTGAGAGTCACTACAACTCTCCCCCTTAGAGAATTTCAACCTCGAAATTCATGGATTGAAGGATTGCGGATCTTTGTGCTCTCATAGTTGTCGGCTCCCCAAGTAGCTTCTTCTCTCTGAGTGGTGTTGCGAGCACTTTCACTAATGGTACTTGTTTGTTCACTTAATTTGTTTCACCTCTCGGGCGAATGGTCTTTGGCTCCTCATCATATGATAAATCCTCTTGTACTTGTATCTCTTGCACCTTTGGTAGTATGTCGGGGCTCATCAGACGGTATCTCAGCATCGACATGGAAACACATCGTGTAATTTAGTTGGCACTCGGAGAGTGCCAATCGATAAGCCACAAGGCCAATACGTTCCAAAATCTCATATGACCCTATGAACCTTGGACTCAACTTGCCTTTCTGACCAAACCTTAGAATTTTCCTCCATGGTGATACCTTTAAAAAGACCTTGTCTCCCACGTTATATTCAATATTTCTCATCTTTAGGTTGGCATACGACTTTTGTTGATCACTGGCAACCTTTAACCTCTGCCGAACAACTTGTACTTTCTCTTCTGTATCTTTTACTATGTCTTAACCAATCACTTTCTGCTCGTTCAATTACATTCTTTACAGGAGTTCATTTAAAATGCTTCCAAAGCTTCACCATGGTGTCTGCAATGCTTGGTGAAAACTATTGTTAGGCAAATTCCATCAATGGAATATACTATCCCAACTTCCAGAACTCCATGACCTTATAACCTCGAAGCATATCTTCGAGCATAGAGTCAATCTCTCATTTGTCCATCGTTTGCGGATAGATCTTTGTCACTAAACTTCGGCTTAGTGCCTAAAGCTAGCGTAATTCCTTCAGTGCCAGTGTAAATTACGGATCTCTATCAGACACAATGAACTTGACACACCATCTGATCATACGATCTCATCCACATATAGCACCATTCAGTAAATCCATAGAGATAGTCGATCATGACTAGTATAAAATGGGCCGACTTTATGAGCTATCCACAATCCTGCCGGATAAGTCGTGTTTTGTTGTGTGAGAGAAAACCCGACACAAAATCCATGAAGCCAATGTTATCCCACTTCCATTGAAGGTGGAATGGGATTTAAACATGTTGGCACTTGGTGTTCGGCTGACGCCGACACTTCAAATATTTAGACACATACTCGGTCACATCTCTTTTCGTCGCTACCAATAAAAGCGTTTCAAGAATCTGGTACATCTTATTCCCTCCCGGGATGCATGGTAAATACCGTATTGCAGGCCTCAAATAGCAACTTTTTACTTTAGCTCTTTATCATCTGTACACCAATCTATTACGGAATCTGAATTCCGACTGCTCCTCTAAAAACTTAGTCTTGTCTGCATCTCTAACCATCGTAAATTTTACGTAACTCTTCATCATTTTTATCTATAATCATTTTGCTTTAAAATGGGTTGCAGCTCAGTTCGACTAACATAGCTCCATCATCACTAGTCTCAATCAACTATCTTATGGTAGCATTGCTACTGCAGATCTTTCGAAGCTTAAAGCATCGGCTACTATATTAGCCTTTCGCAGGGTGGTGAGTCCTGTAAATCTGATCATAATCATTTAATAACTCTAACCACCTCCATTGTGTCTCAAATTTAACTCTTTACTAGCAGTTAGCAAGTACTTGAGACTCTTATGGTCAAGGTGTAAATTCTACACTTTTCCTAGGTATAAGTAGTGTAAATGCATGATATTTTAAAGCAAACACTACCGCAGCTAACTCTAGGTCATGAGTGGGATAATTTTGTTCATGTGGCTTCAAGCGTAAGACGCATAAGCCACTACTTTCCATCTTGCATTGTACGCATCCAAAACCAATGCTGAAGCATCACTATACAGAAACTACTCTTTCTGAAGTAGGTTGCGTCGTGCGGTGCTTGACCCGACATTCCTTTCAGCTGTTCAAAACTATTTGACTGTTTAATCTGCATCTACTCAAACTTATTCCTTTCTGAGTATTGGTGGCGAAAGCTATGACCCGAAAAGCCTCTCCTGAATCTTCTATAATAACACGCTAGGCCCGAGGCTTTCTCGCCTGGGTTTTACATTTCGAGGTGGTTTCCAATTCACAACGGCCTCAATCTTTGTAGGGTCAACTCTTATGCCCTCAACAGACACAATATGGCCTAAGAATGAAACTTCATTTAGCCAAAAATCACATTTACTGAGCTTAGCATATAACTTCTTTTCTCTTAACGCCTCCAAGATTATTCTCAGGTGCTGTTCATGTTCCTGTGCATCCCAGCAGTACCGGGATGTCATCAATAAAAACCACAACAAATTGATCCACGTAGGGTCGGAAAACCCTATTCATCAAATCCATGAATGCTGCCGGTGCATTAGTCAGGCATGACCAAAAACTCATAATGGCCATATCGGGTTCATCTGATCTTGACACATCACTTCCTTACCCTCGGTGATAATACGATCGCAGTGCATCTTTGAAAAGACAGCTCCCTTCAATGATCAAAAAGATCTTCAGTGTGGCAATGGGTACTTGTTTTCAACGTCACCTTATTGATGCGGAGTAATCAATGCACATCCGTGAGTGCCATCTTTTTTTCACAAATAAAGCGGTGCACGAGGGGACACGCTGGATCGGATAAATCCTTTTATCGAAGTTCTTTACAATTGACTCTTTAATTCTTTCGACTCAGTTGGAGCCATCCTATCTGATTGCCACGGAGCCATAGGGATTTGTTCTAGTACAATTTCTATAGCTAAGTCCACCTCTCTCAAGTGGAATACCTAGTAACTCTTCAGGGAATACTTCTGGAAATTCCCTTACTACTGGGATCTTTTCTACGTCAACTTGACCTCTCTTGGAGTCAAGTATCACAGCTAAGAATGTCTCACATCATTTCCTCATAAATCTCCTAGCTTGCATAGTGGAGATCACATTGGACATTACACTTGATCCAATGCGTTGTACTATTACCTCAGTCTGGTCAAAGCATCTCAACACTACTGTCTTTTGTCCACAATCAACGATAGCTCGGTGCTTAGACAACCAAATCCATACCTAAAATCAAGTCAAACTCCGGGTAAGGTTATCAAATCAGCGAGAAACTCTGTTTCTTTATAACAATGGGGCAATTTCTATATATGTTATTCACACTGTATTTGTGCCCATTGGACTAATTTATACATGTCATAATACTTCATTTCTCCATTGTTGGTACTTTGCTGAATACATGCTCAGTGCACACATATGAATGAGTAGATCCGAGGATCGATCAATGCATACATCTCTATATCATATAAAGAAAATACCGGCTATAACCTCGGGAGCATTTTGATCCTCACGAAACCTTCATAGCATATGCCGTCTTTGATGCGTAGGCATAGGGCCATTCACTTGTCTCGAAACTATGCCTCCTCGTCCTCTATCTTTGAGATGGGCCACTACGACCCACCTCGATCGCGAGGTAGTGGTGCAGCGGTCTTCTCTGCCACTTCCTTGTTGACTTCTATTATCCCCTGACTCTCGGGGACACTGTGCTATCAAATGCTCAAGGCTTCCACACTGGAAACACCCTCTTGTCACTAACCTGCAAACTCCCAAATGCCTTCTATAGCAATGAGGGCGTCGAATTTCTCCTACATCCTAGCGAAGCACCTCTCCTACGTACTACGTGCTACATTGGACCTTTGCCTTCTACCTCTCATAGGAACTATATTCGATTGAAATTTGGAATTCTCTAGCTCTTTTTCCCAGAGGAGGGACGAAGCTCCTCTGAAAACTTCTTCTTTTGAAATCTTTCTTTCTTTGCTCGTTTCAGTCTCTCTACTTTCATTGCGAAACACCTTGCGATAGAAATCCTTTGCTTGGAGAGAAGTCGCAAGTGCCAAATATCTCTTGATGGAATCATGGAGTCCATCCTCAAATTACACCTCACCCGATGCCTCGGTGAGGACCAGCTCGGTGCATATTTATAAGATGGCTAAATTCTTTTCATATTCAGCCATAGATAACCTCCTTTGCTTCAAATTTAAGGCGTTTCCACTTGGAATCCCTATACATCTCGGTAACATACTTTGCCCTGAACTCTTGGACAAAGAACTCCCAAGTCATGGGATTTGGAATCCTTGGACTTCTCAAAGCTAGTTTCCACCAATCATATGCCTCACTCTGTAATAGTGAGACTGCACATGATACTCTCTGATCGGGAGGACATCTAACCTCTTCTAATACCCTTTCTAACTTTTCTAACCAGAATTCGGCTTTCTCTGACTCTTCATGCTTTCGACCCGGCCGATTCCTCGCTCCGTGTCTTCTTGCGTAATACATTGGAGCTTTGGGAGAAGTCGATCTATCGAAACCCTAGCCGTATCTTGCGATATTCTCGTAGAGAAGCTACGTAGGCTCATTAGGTACATTACTTTAGAAGTTCGAGGCGATAGCCGCTTGTTCCCTTGGGTTAACACTCGACTTCTTCGAGGACGATCCATCTGCCTCTGAAACAGGGACATCACATCGGGCTGACACATTACTAAACACAGGCTTTCTATCCTTATATACTCTATTCGATCACCTAAACCTAGGCTTTTCAAGAAACACCTAAACCTGGCTCTGATACCACTAAACTGTGACGCCCCCAACTCGACATAGGGTGTCAAGTGAGGGGTCATCATTTTTTTTTTCCCTTCACGTATAAACTTTAAGCTAGTTCATTCATATAATGTTAAAACAATTAACTTGTATTATATTAATAGCATTGATTACAAAATATATACAAAACAATATATGGAAGTGTTGACATTTACAATATTTATTGGTTTACAAAAATTTCATATACAAAATAGACTGGGTGCCAGGTGAGCACTATTGATGTGTGGCCTTTAAATTCTGATGTCGATTTGCGATCTCTGGTTTCCTCTTACGTACTGCAGTTGAACACTCGTGCTAAACACACGCTTGGTGGGAATTAATACACATGGATGACCTCGACAAGGGTCACCTTCTATACAAATGCATATAACACGGATAACATTCTGATTCTTATCATTTCTCATATATATATATACTTTTCTAAAAATTTCATTTTTATCATCTTCCATATACTTTTCCTGTCATCTTGTATTTTACTTCTTGTTTTTGTAACTGTATACTATCATCGCATAAACGATCTTGTGCTTAATATCATGTCATATATTCTCTACATTTCATTTGCATATACCTATCATTTTCTTTTATGTTTCATGTCTGCATAAACCTTAGAAGTGGATACAGGAAACTATAAGGGCCCGAAGGCGCTGTACTCATTGTGTGAAACAGTGGTCTATAAGGGCCCGAAGGCACTCCTTAATGCTGGCTTGAGTGGTCATAAAGGGCCGAAGCGGTATCATTATCTGAGACAATGACCATCTATAAGGGCGAAGAAACGTTGTGGTAACTCCCTTCGGGGCCACGCAGGTAGTCATCAAACGGGATCTATCTCATCGACAATCGGGGCCTCGATATCGAACTTATAATACTATAGACTTGGTTTTCCCCTAATAGGCATGCCATCTATCCCTCTTACCAGGTTAATCGATTGTCAGTATGTATTTTTATGTTACGTATATATCTCGTATTCTAGAATAAATTATTGTCATTTGGAAATCATATATATTTATATATACAATCATTTATTCATATCTTGCATTTTCATATCTTATTATATGCATAAATAACTATGCTTACCATGTATTCAACATAAGCTATTTATGAATTCATAATAGCGTTCATAATTTGAATCTAACTATGGTTACGTAGTGCCCTACGTTTTTCATGATTCCAGAAACTAATATTAGTTCCAATTTTGTTATCAAGCTATCTATGGATGAATTCTTGGCTCAATGGGCTTTCCATAGATTCTAAGAACACCAAGCGGAGTTCGAGACCCAGAAGGAGTTATGACCTTAGAAGTAGGAGGGTCTCACGTGGTCACACCAGTGATGACTGAGACGATTGGTGACCTGACCTGCGATAAACTCGGTCTAACACCTCGGAGTGCAACACCTTCTATCTTCCTCCAGGTATAAGAATGGATTCTTGACTTCAATGGGCTTCCATAGAGTCTAAGAACACCAAAAACGGAGTTCGGACGAAGGAGTTATGACCTTAGAAGTTGGGCGGTCATCACGTCGTCACCTAGCGTGACGACCTCCTGCGAGGATGAGGTCTGTGGCCTCCTCTGAGGGATGAGGGTATGCTGACCTCGGCAGGATGAGGTCTGCCGACCTCTATGGAATAGAGATGCCTTTGACCTCCTATGGGGTCTGCTGACCTCAGCAGGATGAGGTCTGGCCGAGCCTTTGCGAATGAGGTGCGAGCCTCTGGGATGACCTCAGGTAAAGGACCATGGCAGTGCATGGGGTCGAGATTAAGAAATTTAAAAACCTAACATCAAGTTCATTGATGTGGCTAAAAATTACTATAAGGACTCACTTACAAATTACCTTTATTTCATACCCAAAAATCAATTCTAAGGTCGAGTAGCTGGCCGAGACGCCGAGCGGCAGAGCCAGACCTAGCTGAGCTAACCTCGGTAAAAGGACCATAACTTGATCTACAGAGGTCCAAATCGAGAAATTCAAAAGCCTAACATCAATTTCATTGAGGTGGCTACAATTTACTAGAAGGACTCACTTCCAAATTCCCTTTATTTCTTACCCAAAAATAAGTTCTAAGGTCCGGTTAATACGTAGGATCAAAATCTTTGAGTACTTGGTTCAAATTGCAGCCGTACATCCGAAAACACAACTATAAGGAGCCTTAGAACTTTTCAGCTCCTTCTTTCCGAATTGAGTTTGAGGTTTCAACCCAAACCATACACAAGAAAAGGTTCCAAACCATGTATCTAACCTTTCCAGACCAAACCACACAAATCCATACTATTATACAAAAAATGACACTTTTCCATGCGGAACTTAGCCAGTCCCGTACAACCAGGATTTGCAATCCATACATGTTCTTTTCCTTTCCTTCTTTCTTCTTTTCTTTTCTCTTCTTCTTCTTCTTTTTCTTCTTCTCTCTTATCCGTGTTTGCTCTCCCTTCTCCAAGACCCAAATGAGATATTTATTTTGGTCTTATCCTTATCCCCTTTTTATTTATTTGGTCTCTGACTCTTCTAATATTTGCAATTCAATTTTATGATATTTTACAATAGCCTCAAATCTTCTTTATTATTTTTAATTTAACTTATGCATATTCCACTTTTGTTTTATCTTTATTTTATTGGGGACAAATATCTTTGTTACTTTTGTGCCCTAAACATGTTATAAAGCCAGATTTAGGAGTACTTAATTTGGTGTTACATAAGGCAAAGCCAAATAATTATTAAGTCTTCTTCATTTTGGAGCAAAAATCGGCAATGGGTTTTGGTTTTGTGTTTTAGAGAGAAAAGGTGTGCCTTCTCTCTAGATTTCCAGTTCGGATGAGTCGGTTCTCGTGACGAAGCGAAAATCGATCTACTGTGGCCCGAGGGCTACGTGACCTGCGTTTGGTGGAGTTCGAACAACTCAAGAGGTAAGAGATCTTTTCCCTCGTGGTTTATTCTTTGGCTAGAGCCATATTTATGGTTGGTGATATTCGAGGAAACGATTTAGCTATAAATTCGGTCCTCGAGCCCTTTTTGAGCAAGAGTGGAGAAAATCTGAAGTCATGGCCGGATTAACGAGTGCCAAGCGAGGTTTCCTTCACATTCACGTGAATATTGACGTGATTTTTGGTGTGATTTTCATGATCCCAAGTGATTCAAAATGAATTGCTTGTGTTTGTTAATTGGCCCATGTGAGCTAATTTTGGTGTTATTGATGGTGAATTGCATAACACTGATTTATGTGATTTAATTATGTTAATATATCTACATGTTTTATATATTAGCATGACTATTTTAAGGAATAGACATAATGCATTCCATATGCCTTTAGGGCACCACTAGAATATTAGGAGTGAGTGCATGACATGAAATTGAAAGAAAAGCGAAAATGTTTGTGAGGAATTTCGACGGAGAGGAATTTTGAAGAATAGGAGTTGTTAAGCAGTTCATCTCGAGCGGACCATATTGTTTGGAGAAATATCGACAATTCGCCTCGGAGGGTAGTCAATGCATTCTGCAGAAATTCGGTAGTGAGTTTTCGAAGCAGCTTTTGTTTTGGCTGGATATTTTACTCACATTACGGCGAACATATGTGAGGGAGTAGTTGAGGACTCGGGACATGGGATTGGTCATGTAGACATTTGAGTAGGTTCATGTAATTGCTTGAATGTGATTGTTTGCCATGACGTGTGCACTTAGGTGGGGAGTAACCCATGTAGGAAATTATATCTACTGGGCTTTGCTCACCCTGTCGAGGGATCATCATTTAAATTTTTATGGAGCGATCGGAAGCGACCTCATTAAGTAGTTTGAAGAAAAGCGGAGCTTGTGACTTTTCGTGTTGTTATATAACTGTATTAGAATGTTGTAAATTTTAATAGATGTTGAATTAAAAATTGATTTATTAAACTCTTGAGAGCTAATGAGTATATAGTTGGTGTATTTTGATAGTCTTGATGTATGGGCCCCAGTGGCGTTTTATGTACATGTCTCCTTGATATGTGATGTTGGGACATGTTGTATTTTTGGGTAGAGCTCCTCGTCTGAGGGGCTACTTGGGTTTTCAGTGGTGTGGTTTACACCTGGCATCCTGCGTCGCCCATGAGGTTAATGGGTTGGCGACGGACACCCGGTTTTGGGGCGTCACATATATATGATAAGAAAACTATTTAAAAGGAAAAAATAGATATGAAAACTAATTCTAGCGATAATAAACTTGTAAAAAATACGGCTTGAATTTTTTTTTTTTTTCTAAAAAAAAGGCAAAGCGATAAATTCTTGAAATAGTACGAGTTGAAAACTTGGAAATTTTCTAGATCTCGGATGATGAAATGGACTTCATCGTTGGATTCGTCTCGCGAAATCTAGTTACTCAGATGAATTTCGTAAAATTTCGAGACTTTCGGATATTCACGTTTTCAAGGTGATGGGTGTCCAATGACTCCGAGGGACGAGATTGTTTATGAAAATTTCGGAAGTTGAGAAATGACTTGAGTTAAGTTAATGTGATATGATTTGAACTTGAATTAAGGAGAAATGAGAAGCGAGACCAAAATCAGGACGCTCAACCTCGGGTCCGTATAACTGGTCAACTTGCGGAATACATATAGCCATTGAATGTCTCAATGCCACAAAATGAGTGTCTTTCTACCCGAGACTCAAACATAAGTAAAAATGGCCACGTCGGGCCCATACATCCATACCACTAAAAATATAACTAACTATATTACAATAGTTTCAAGAGTTAACTACACTTTTATACAAACACGTATTAATCAATGTTTCATACATGTTTTACAAAAATATATAATCAAAAGCTGCTTTCTTCTTCAAAAAGCGCCTCTAGTGAGCTAGCCTTCTTGAAATACTCTCTGTACCTTAAAGGGGGATCCCACGACGGGGTGAGCAATGCCCAGTAGTCCAATTTTCCTACAAGGGCTACTCCCCTCCTAAAATGCGCATGCAATGGCAGACCACAATCATCCACATTCCATACAAATTTTAAATTTCACAAATGGAATGATTTATATCATGCATGAGATGAGACCCCCCCATGACAAACCCCGAGTCCCGACCGACTCCCTCACACATTCCATACCAAGTGTGAAAATATCATCGGTGTTCCACCCAATGACTCCACCATCGACCAACCCAATACACACACTTAAATCGTTGTCAAATTCTGTGTGTTTATTTATTTATGGGCCACGTCTTTTTGGGGTCATACCGCAGGATCGACATACGCCTTCCGACATTTTTACAGACTTTCATCGCCGGAGATCATGTCTAACCACATGTGAATTTGGGACTTTCACCCTCGATGAGGGATCTACCCCCAACTTGCTAAAATTCTAACACACGTGATTTTTATTATTATTTATTTCTTTGTTTCCACTATGATCATGGGTCTCAACTTGACGTTGTCCCATTTCCTCAAAGCCTATATCACAATTCCATTCACTCAAGAATGGTGAATTCGAAGATCACAATTCTCCCAAGACCCGACTCGATGAGATGCTACGCCTAAGGAATGTGTAATCATGCCAATTCATATATCCAGTTCTCATGGTTCATATGCAATTATATTTCATATAAGTCAAACAATCATGTTAACACATCAAATTAGCATGCATCAACAATCTCATTCTCCACACATCAAACATGTTATTCATATCAAGCAATACCATGCAAGCAATTTCACATGGACAATTTCAGTCCAAAATTAGTTACGGACACCGTGGACTGTCCAAGGACAGTCCCCTCATCAAGCATTCAGTCCCATTTCTTTGGGACTGAAATACACGATCGTTCTCGACCTCACAACTCCCAAACCCATTTTTTTTTCTTGGCATTTTAAACCAGAATAACCGAGTAGGAGAACACTCCTACCTCTTGGAGTTTGTCGAAACTCTACTACTTCGGTCTCTATGTGGCCCTTTGCAATAGGATTTAACTCTCCCTTTTGCTCCGCTTGAAACCGCTGATCCGATGCCGGGAATTTTAGAGAGAAGGTGGTGTCTCTCTCTCTTTTTCCTTCCTTTTCTTTTTATGTTCCTTTCTCCCTCTCCTCTCCATCCCACTATTTGGTCCAAGTTGGGCCAAGTGGGAGAGTACTTATTGCCACATGTCAGCCTAACATTGGCTCATTTGGATTACCTTATCCTTTTATCCATCTACTTTGGATTTCCATCCAATCCCATGGTGCCACATGTCTTCTATGGCCCCACTTGAGCTCATTATTTGAGGCATCCTGCACTTGACACGTGGCAGACAGAGCCACCCGCGTGCCAAGTGTCCCCGCCACTCGGCAAAGCTTCAAAAACGTGAAATCTCGACTATCTCGCATTCAAATAAATTTGACGCAGCCTGGGATTTCACGAGACAAATTCAATGGAGAGGTCTATTTCATCATCCGTGATCTAGAAAAATTTCGGATCTTCAACCGAAATTACCGTTTTACCCTTTCTCAGGAAATTTGAATTTCCTTGGGTTTTACAAAAATCGGACCCGAACAAGGGTGGACACGTGGCACAACATGGGCCACACATCTAACTTAAACTTAAGTTAGGAAAAAAGAGGAATTAGGGAAAAAAGAGCCCATATTCCTGGTTTGACCGAGAGAGTGAGAAAAGAGAGGAAGAGGAGAGCCAAGCAGCCTTCTAAGATCTACGTAGTTCATAATGGTTCGTCTAAGTTAAGAACAAAAAATTCATCGCATCGACGAGGGGTATGTGGTACCTGTACCGGCGATTTCTTCGAAGATCCGAGAGCGAGAGTTTCGAGATTGAAGGCTTAGGAACATTTCTACCTGCAGTCATGTTTCAAGAGGTAGGGAATTCTTCCTACTTGGTTTATTTTCCATCTTTGGGTCGGAAAAAGAGGGTTTTTTCGTTTAAGGGTTTGTTTGGCGAAGAAAAAAACTTGATTTTTGGGTTTTGCTTGATATTTATTCGCCTAAGCGAACCTCACTTCGCTAAGGTGAAGGCAAGTCTTAAGGAAGATTGGTTCTTCACCTAGGCGAGGGTAGGTTCGGCCTAGAGACTCGAGGATAAGAATTGAAATTTTGGTCTACGAGGCGAGATTTTGCCTAGGCTAAGAGGACTCTGCCCAGGCGAGCCCAGTGGATCGCTATCAGGGTCCATATACCTGCCAGTCAATTTCGAGGCCCGGTTTATGATTGTTGTGGCTTGCTTCGGGGGCCATCGTACTACTTGATTGAGAGTGTCATTGCTTGACTAAGGGTGACATGTTTGGATGTCAATATGTGTCAATTGAGTTTATATGTGCAAATGGCCATGATATGGCTTGATTGTGAGTGTGTCTCTACTTGACAAATGTAGCGATTCCGCTTCGATGTCAATATGAGTGCTCCAATGTATTGACATGTTATGAATTGGCTTGATTGTGTGTGTGTCATTGCTTGAACATAGAATGACATATTGCATGTGAATGTTGATATATGCTTGTATGATATATTGACATGAATGAAATGGTGTATGAAAGTCATATGCAGGTGATGTGATTGTCGATGACCCCCAGTAAGGTGTGTGGATTGTGTTGTCCATGTAGCATTCATTATGCATGTGACATGATATACATGCAATGACATATTGCATTGCATATGCACAGGGACATTGCATTAAGTGGCTATGAGTGCATAGTTGATGAATCTACATTGCGTTTGGTGTTTGATTGATAGACTTGCTAAATGGGACAACGCCCAAATGTAGTCGCATGATTGAATAAAATGGTAAAGAAAATATGTGCTCCGTATTAGCAAAGGTGGATAGATCCCATCTGTGCGAAAAGACTCGCCACCATGGTCGCATAGTCCCTAACTGAAAGGCCGTAAAAGTGTCTAGTTTGCCAAGCCCGTGGTGTGACATCAAAATTTGCCGCCTACAAAAAGGCACATGATTTTGAATATAAATGACTTTCATTGAGGCGATTATCCAAAAGCTTTTGGTTTGAAAACAAATAATTTTTTTTTGTAAAATGATCATTGGATGTCATCCAAAATGACGGTTTATCAAGCATGGCCTTAGGCATTGTGTGATGGAGTCGGTAAGGACTTGGATGTGATGAGACTCGGGGCATGGTACATGATTGAGTATAATCTCATTTCATGGCATGGCATGTAGGATTCCATTAGAATTGACATGCTCTTTATCGGGAATGTAAATGTGAAATGTTGAGTGAATATTTGTACAGCACTTAAGTGGGGAGTAGCCCTTATTGAGGTATTTTTCTACTGGGTGGCCCACCCTTTAAGTGAAAACATTTCGTGCACGGTGTACACCTAAGACAATGCTCACCGAGGTCGTGATTGTGAAAAGCCACACGTGGCCTCGATAAATCCTTTTGTAAAGTATTAGAGAAAACTAGTTCTGTTAATTTATTTTTGTATAAAAGAATTGTAATTAAATTATGTTTGTACCATTGTCAATATAGTTAAGTATGTAATAATGGTTAGAGAGTCATGATCGAATTTACGGATCAAGTTTAAGTGTATTATTCGTGATATTTTCAAATTTAAATAAGGATTAATTTTGGCCTCTAAGTGGGAAAGGGCGCTTAACGTGGTGTTGTGTAACTCGGTATCCACAAGTACTTAGTACACTTTTGGTAACAAGGCTTAGGTGTGCAATTACCTAAGGTAGTATTTTCACAGGTTGACGGTTGGTCAACGGGGCCCTTGGGTTTTGGGGCGTCATAGCTTAGTATCATAGCATAGGAATACGAATACCTAGGGCTTGATGGATATGGGTCTAAAGTTATTGGGATTCATTGCTCCTCGTGTTACGCTTGTACATAAGAACATAGGTATGTATTTACCTAGGCTTGATGGGCATGGGTTTAGATCATTGCATTTATTATGCATTTCATGCTCAGGCCTAAATGTGCTACATGATTCGTGTTGTATGTTGTGTGATTTATATGCATCAGAAAATGTGTACAAAGATAGAAAGAGGACACTAGGGTTAGAGAACATAACCTTAGGGGTTCGGGAAAAGAACGAACATGTAGTTCAGGTTGTTGATGTCTATTGGTAGTTGGCACATCTACTACTAGTTAGACAAGAAAAAAAAAGGAATCTCAGTTTGCTATTTGACATGTGTAGATGGAAAGTCGAGGAAGAGAACGTAGAGGCGATGGACGGGCACACCGACCACCACTCCGCCTTGACCAACAAGCCTTCATGGAGGTTATTAGTGCTGCGATTGCTACCATTGCACAGGTGAGCGTTGTGGCTACCACCATTGCATAGGCTAGTGAAAATGTGGGCCAAGGAGGATTGAGTAACCTCCAGAGGTTTAAGGCACATCATCCTCAAACCTTCAAGGGAGGAAGGGAGACGATGGAAGCTGATCATTAGTTTCGGCAAGTTGATAAGATTTTGGAGGCTGTGGAGATCACCTCTGATGCCACGAGAATAAGGCTAGTTGTATTCCAGTTAGAGGGTGAATCCCAAGTATGGTGGATTGGGTCAAAGCCTCAAGGAATTTAGAGGCAATGACATGGGTAGAGTTATTATGTGAGCTTCTTTCATAGGCAAGTATTTTCTCAAGATTTGCACGACGTAAAAGCTTGAGAGTTCCTAGAGGGAAACAAGGAACGATGATGATGCTCAACACGCGCCAAGTTTAATGAATTAGCACGTTTACCACGATCATGTGGCCACTGACATGCATAAAGTGAAGAAATTTGAGGATGGTTTGAAATTATCCATATGGGGTAAAATTGTGGTTCCTCCTACAAGATACGGACTTGACGGGTCATGGTAGCTATGGCCATAGAAAGGAGGGATGAACCACAGCATCCGGGGATGCTGTGCAGTGATAAGAGGAAGGAGAGTCAACTTTCTTTATCTAGCTCGAGAAAGAAGTAGAGGACTTCTACTTCGCGAGGGTTTTAGAGATAGGGTCGCGAATACTAGGGCCAAGGCCAAGATTAGTCATCCCAAGATGGGAGACTCTTCAAGGCTCCTAGCCAGGCATAGCAGAGAGCGTGTTTCCAGTGCCACCATCCTGGACACTTGAGACGGATCGTCTCGAGGCAGGATCCCAAAGCCAAGGGACACCATAGTCCTGGGGCCATCGCTGTGGCATGCACAGACGCAGTTTGTTCCTCCCTACCCCGCCATGGGCCAGGGAAGACAGTATCAGTCCTAAGGTGCTGCACAAGCACCTACTATTTCGCAGATGGGCCACATGGGCCAGGGCATGGGTCGAGGTCGAGGACAGGGCTCACAGGACTTCAGACCCAGGGCATGGTCTACTACACCATCACACCTCGACTCAAACTTGTAACCTACCGCATCTGTAGTAATTTTTCTACTCTTTCACTTATGGGCAAGAGTATTGTTTGATTTTGGTGCATTTCATTCATTCATTGCTGCATCATGTGTTAAAGATTTGGGCTTAGAGGTTGAAACCTTGGAAGATCCGTTGCATGTGAGTTCTCCCCTAGGAACTAGGGTGAAGGTTGATAAGAAATGTCTGGAGTGTGAGTTAGAGATCTCAGGGATTCTGTTCACTATGGACCTTAGGGTCATGGACATGTAGGAGTTTGATGTCATCCTTGGGATGAACTGATTGATGGAACATCGAGTCATCATTGACAGATCGGTAGGAGGGCTAGTGCTATACACTGGATGGTAATTGTGTTACGTTTCAGAGGGATAAGCATGACGCTTTACCCCAAGTCGTGTACGACTCTAAGTGGCACGGGCAACCAGGTCAGGGTCGCAAGCCTCACCTGAGGACGAGGTGAGACGTGAGTCGGGTCTGGTTCTCGGGTGGCTTCAAGTGAAAGTACGAGGATGTTTTTCCAAATGAACTACCGGGATTACCTCCATATAGTGATGTGGACTTCATCATTGAGGTGCACTCTAGTACATCACCTATTTCTATGACTCTGCATAGAATAACACTTGCTGAGTTGCAAGAGCTCAAGGTCCAATTGCAATAGCTTAAGGTCCAATTGCAGGAATTGTTGGACAAAGGTTTCATTAGACCGGCACTTCACCTCGGGGCGCTCGTTTTGTTTTCAAGAATAGGGACAAGACTCTTTCTACTGTGTATAGATTTATCTAAGTAGCTGAATATACATTATCAAGAATGTGTACCCTTTGTCGTGGATCGATGACTTGTTTGATCGGGCCTGAGAGGGGCGTGGTCTACTCCAAGATAGATCTCACGAGCTACCATTACTGAGAGTTGGGTGAGACAACATCCCTAAGACGACGTTTAAAACACGATATGGGTATTTCGAGTTCACAGTGATGCTATTTGGATTGACGAATGCTCCAACAGCATTCATGGATCTTATGCATAGGGTGTTCCAGCCCTACCTAGATCAATTCGTTGTGGTTTTCGTGGATGACATCTTGATCTACTCCAAGTTTGAGGGGGTCACTTGAGGGTCGTTCTCCAAACCTTGAAAGAGCATCAATTGTATGCCAAATTCAGCAAGTTTGAGTTTTGGCTTACTGAGGTGAGATTCTTAGGACATGTGGTATCGGCTTCGGGGGTATCCGTGGACTTGGAGAAGGTCGAGGCAGTTATGAGTTGCGAGACTCAAGTCGGCCTTCGAGATACATATTTAGGATTAGCAGGTATTACAGAGGTTCATTAAGGACTTCCTCCCTGCTATCCGAGCCTACACGAGGTTGACTCGGAAGGAGGTTAAGTTTGAGTGGAATGACTTGTGTGAGAGGGCATTCCAGGAATTAAAGAGGAGGCTTACTTCAGGTCCTATTTGGATAACCCTAGAGAGGGGACAGAGGTACATAGTATATTGTGATGCCCCAAGGACAGACTGAGTTTCAGGTTTTGACAGGCTCAGAAAGGAGGCGGCTTATGGTTCTTGAAAATTAAAGAACCACTTAGCGTAAAGTTAATCTCTCTACACATGACATGGAGTTGGCGGCCATTGTCTTTTACTTTAAAGGCTTGGCGCCTAATTATTTATACGATGAGCAACTGAGGTGTTTTCTGCACTAAGAGTCTCAAGTACATTTTCACACAGCGGGACCTTAACACGAGGCAACACAGGTGGATGGAGTATCCGAGATTATGATTCACTTTGCATTACCATCTCCCAGAAGGCAATGTGGTGGCCGATGCACTTAGCCTAAGTCACTGAGTAGCTAGTATAGCTTCCCGGGAGTGGCAAATGCTCAAGACTATGGGACAGTTCGGAATGTGATATAGTGGTTAGGCTTAGGGTACCTTAGGGAGTTTAGTGGCTACGCCTTCCCTATTGAGCAGAGTGATCTAGTTTCAGGGACAAAACATAGAGATACCGTCCATCAAGGACTAGATACGGTCAGGTACAGGTGACGAAGGCTAGGCCATGCACTTAGATGGTAGTCTTCGTATAGGTGACAAGTCAGGGTTCTCAAATAAGATCCGAGAGTGGAGATCCTCAGAGAGTTCCATTGCTCTTGTTTTATTGTGCATCCAGGTTGCACAAAGATGTATCACGATCTACGTCGCTAGTATTATTGGAGTTGGATGAAGAAACACGTAGGAAATTTCATTCGACGACGTCTCACGTGTTAGCAGGTAAAGGCTGAGCACTAGAGGCCAGTAGGATTACTCCAACCATTGGAGGTAGCTGAGTGGGAGTGGGAGCACGTCACGATGGACTTTGTGACTCACTTTCCACGGACATCGCGAGGGCATGACGAGGTGTGGGTGATAGTGGACTTGCTCACTAAGTCGGCACACTTCTTGGCTATATGGATGATCTTCACTCTGGAGGAATTCTACAGGTTGTACATACCGGAGATTGTCCAGTTACATGGAGTGCAAGTGTCCATAGTATCAAATCGATCCTGTGTTTACTATTCATTCGTGGAGAGTTTCAACGAGCCATAGGACATGGTTGTATATGAGCACAACTTTTCATCCTCAAACGGACGACCGTCAGAGAACAATCCGTATACATTAGAGGATATAAGTATGGGCATGCTCGATCTCAAGGGTAGCTGGGAAGAGCATTTAGCTTGGTGGAATTCGCCTACAACAATTGTTATCAGGAGAGCATACAAATGACACCTTATGAGGCATTATATGGGAGGCCATGTCGATCTCCGGTTTGTTGGACAGAGGTGGGAGAGAGAACCACCACGGGTCCGGAGTTGGTTAGAGACACCTCTGAGAAGGTGGATTTGATATGGAAGCATGTTCTCACAACTCAGAGTCGGCAGAAGATCTACGCCGATAGAAGGCGGCGACCTTTGGAGTTTGAGGTGGGTGATCATGTCTTCTTGAAGGTGATGCCTAAGAGAGGAGTGGTCAAGTTCGGCAAGCGGGGAAAGCTATCACCGAGGTATATTGGGCCCTTCGAGGTACTCGAGAGGGTATGTCACACCCCGATCCCGATCCGACCTGAATGGCGGATCCGAACCGAGTCCGGGCGCGAGACTATATACTGGGACTCATTGACCTATTTTTTTGTCATAGCTGAACTTGTACCTGTGGTTATACAAATAATTTCTGTAATAACAAAAATCATTTTCATTTACTAAAAGAACTACCACCGCAGTGGTGTCCATTAAAAATCTCCATACGCTGCTATACCAGTCCCATTTCCTTGCTACATGTGGGCCACCTGTTTTTCTAATACAAACATCGTGAGATCGCGAAAGCAAGGCGGGTGAGCACTCATCTCTCGATATGGCATGCTCATGATGTGGGATGTCCTCAATCCATCCTCTGGTCTTCGCCACCTACACTCCGATTAGAACACCCATGCTAAGCTTTACGCTTAGTGGGAACATAAGCATGGACAACCACTAATGGTGACTGTCACAAGCTTATACATATGCATTTCCTATATCTATACAATTTCATATAACTTTTAATTACTTATCATCTTTACATTCCTATTGCATGTCACATGTTCTCTCTGGGCTCGATATAATTCCTATCTATACTTTTTACTCGTATTCCTTGTTGTCATCTTTTACTTCATTCCCATCGCTCTTAGCACTTATGCATTTCTATCATGTATTCCTAAAGTATTGTTCCCCTCTATTCATTTAGGTATGTCTATCATATATTTCTTATTCTAGTACTTATCACTTGATCTATTATCTTTCTAATGGTCTATATTACATATCCTATTTTGTAATGTCATACTCTTATACATATATTACTTTCATGGTTATATACTATATACCATTTGTTATGTCTCTATTTTCATGTATTGTTTTCATGTAATCGTGATCATGCACGTCATCACATACGCTTCCGCATCGTATTATGATATTAACTTTTCAGATCATTTTACATTCTTATACATTTTCATATATTATGTCGGATTGTATAATCTCATGTTACAGAACTTATCATCACATAGCAGTGCTATGCTTCTCATATCATATCATATCTTTCCACATGTCATATTCAAATCATTTATTTTATGTTTCATGCCTGTAAATACCAAAGAAGTGGATATAGGAAACTTATAAGGGCCCGAAGGCGCTGTACTCACTATACGAGACAGTGGTCTTATCAGGGCCCAGAGGCGCTGTTATCATTGTACGAGACAATGATCATCTTATAAAGTCCCAAAGGCGTTGTGGTGACCCTTTCGGGGCCACCGTGATCCAAACAGATCTATGTCATCGACCCAAAAGCGGGGCCTCATATCGTAACGTAACTTGTATGCCGCAGACTTATTCCCATCGGGCATGCCAATCTATCCCTCTACTTGGTCGTAATACGCATAACTGCTTTATTACATTTTTCGTATTATTGTTCTCATAAGCATGAATAACTATTGTTATCATGATTGCTTATGTAATATATACTATCATTCCTTTTAAATATGTATTCGCTTCTCATATCGTAGCTTCATATTAAGGCTTCTCCTATTTCTATAATACATATATTCCTATATTTTTTATCATGCATGTATTTACTCATTCTTATATTCATATATGCTTATCATTCAGGTACATGTACTCATTCCTCGGTAACATCTTATATCTTGTTAACTTATATTCTCACATCTGTTATCATCATATTTCTATGACATATACCAAAAACATTTCTATACTTGTTCGCTTACTTTGTACTTTATCAGACTGTCCTATCTCCTATAGGAGTTACAGAACTTATACTTATACGGAGGTACTTATACACGTATTCTTGTACTTTTATCTATCTTATAATTTTTGTATTCATCTTATATTATGCATGATATGCCTGCGATTATCATATTCTGCCATCGTTTTCCTTATTTGACCTAATATGAGTTCCACTTTATACTATGTACGGTTGTATTATTGACTCAATGGGCTTTCCATAGAGTCCAAGAACACCCAAATCGGAGTTCGATCAAGGAGTTAAGTGACTTTCCAAAGTCGAGGTCATACGTAGTCAACTCCGAACTCCGAACGAGCTGACCTCGATTCCTGAGCTCGGGTCTAACACCTCGATCTGACACCTAATATCCCTCCTCAGCATATCAATGGATTCTTGACCAATGGGCTTTCCATAGAGTCTAAGAACACCGAATCGAGTTCGGACGTATGAGCTATGACCTTCCGGGTTGGAGGTCATAGGTCGTAGTCAAATCCCAACCGGATTTAGCTGACCTGACCTCGGTGAGCTCGGTTTAACACCTCGGTCTAACACCTAATATCCTCCTCAGGAATATCAATGATTCTTTGACTCAAATGGGCTTCCATAGAGTCCAAGAACACCCGAAACGGAGTTCGAACGAAGAAGTTATGACCTTCCGAAGTTGGAGGTCATATGTAGTTAACCCAGCCGAGCCGACCTGAACTGGCCGAGCTGAGCTGACCTGGCTGAGCTTGGTCTAACACCTCGTTATGACACCTAATATCCTCCTCATGAATATGAACGTATTCTTGACTCAATGGGCTTTCCATAGAGTCCAAGAACACCGACCGGGAGTTCGACTATGAAAGCAGGACCTTCCGTTGGAGGTCATACGTAGTCAGTCCTGAATCGACGAGCTGACCTGATCTCGGTGAGCTCAGTTTAACACCTCGGTCTGACACCCACATCCTCCTCAGGAATATCAATGATTCTTGACCTGTGGCTTTCCATAGAGTCCAAGAACACCAGAATCGGAGTCTGACTCAAGGAGTTATGAGCTCCGGCTGGAGGTCATACGTAGTCAACCCAAAGCGAGTTAACCCTCGAACCGGTCACACAGACGAGGTCTCGTCTAATCTTCTACAAGATGAGGTCTACTGATCTTCGCTGTAATGAGGTCTGCTGACTCCTACGTGAGAGGTCTGCTGACCTCTGCTGCATGACCTCTATGGGCTGACCTCTCGCTCATTAGACTGTTCACAGTAGAAAGACCATAACTTGGTCTACAGGGGTCCGAATTGAGAAATTCAAAAGCCTAACATCAAGTTCATTGATGTGGCTACAATTTACCAGAAGGACTTACTACCAAATTCCCTTTATTTCTGACCCAAAAACCCGTTCTAAGGTCCGGCTACTGCATATGATCAAAATAGGGAATTTTCTTGGTTCAATTTGGTAAATCAAACCCTTCCCAAAACACATATATAGGAGCCTTAGAGATCTTCTCAACTCAAACCTAACAAGAAATGAGTTTGGGAGTTTCCAAACCTAAACCATACTCAAAATAAAGGGTTCTAAACCATGTATCTAAACTTTCTAGACCAAAACTAGACTTCCATACACACATAGTTTTCATACAAGTGTACGAAAATCGATACTTTTCCATATGGAACTTAACAAGTTCCATACACACATAGTTTACATACAAATATTCATGGTTCCATACTTAAATTTCATACTCAAATTTAGTAGTTCCATACCTGTGATCTTCTTCTTTTCTTTTCCTTATTTCTTCTTTTCTTCTTCTTCTTCTTCTTCTTCCTTTCTTTTCTCTTCTCTCTTATCCGTTTTTGCTCTCTCTTTCTCCCAAGACCAAAATGAGATATTTATTTTTGGTCTTATCCTTATTTGATCTTATCCCCTTTTTATTTCACTTTCCAAGGAGAAACTTCTTCCTCTTTCCTTCAAGCCACTTGTCTCTTCCTGTTTCTTTCCTTATTTATTCTAATATCTTTCTTTTATTACTCTTTGGTCCTCATTTTCATTTTTAGATTTCAATTCAATTTTATCAAATCCTACTTTGACATATGAACTTATTATATTATGACCTCGGGGTCATGAATTGGTAATTTATTACTTACCCTAACTGTTGTGGTTAATTCCAAGTTCTGCTTATTTTATTTTTATCTTTATTTTATTCTATAAATACTTATTTTCTTTATTATACCCTAAACATGTCCGAAAACTGCTAGGGTATATTTCGGGGTGTTACAGGGTAGGTACGGTTACATACCTGTTGGATTTACCGCCAAGTTTATCGAGTGTTCATGTGGTATTCCATGTCTCCATGCTCCAAAAGTACACCCTAGATCCGACTCATGTTGTGGATTGGGGAGAGCTTATTGTTGATATAGATGGAACCTTCGAGGAGGGACTTGTGCATATCGCTGATACCGGACGTGCCATGGGCAAGATCAGGAGACTGGGGCCAAGGTGTCGCGGCAAGACTATGGAATGAGAGAGGAGGCAACATTGGAATGCGAGGGACACCACAAGCGTGCTAACTATCCCTTCTGTTTAAGGAAGAAGGCATGTTTTAGTCATTGATATTAAAATGACTCAAGCATATGCATGAGATCAGGCGTGGGAATTTCTAGACGAAAACTTGGAAAACTCCATAAAAATTGAATTTTTCTAAAAAGGCAAACAAGAATTGCCTGAGTAGTACTGTGTTGAAAATTGAAATTTTAGATCTCGGATGATGAAACAGACTTGGTCATTGGATTTTTCTCGTGAAATCTAGTTACCCAGACGAATTTCATTGAATTCGAGATCGCCGGATGTTCACGCTTACGTACGATGGGTGTCTAAAGGGACTTCAGGATGATATTGTTTACTAACATCTCGAATTTGGAAATGACTTGAGTTAAGTTCATTAGGATATGATTTGAATCTGGAATTGAGACTTAATGAGTAGTCAGCCAACATCCGACCGAACAAGGGAAGGGTGGACACGTGGCACGACGTAATGCACATCTAACTTAAACTTAAGTTAGGACAAAAGGGGAATTAGGGCCAAAAGAGCCCATTTTCTTGGTTTGACCGAGAGAGTGAGAGAAGAAAGGAAGAGGAGAGCTAAGAGATTCCTTCCAAGATCTACGGAGTTTTGTTGGTCGGTTTTTGTCGGGCCAAGAACAAAAGTTCATCGCATCAATGAGGGGTATGTGTGGGTACCTAGAAAGAAGGATTTCGTCGAAGATTCGAGAAAGGAGAATTCGAGATCGGGTTTTGGTTTAGGAAGCTTCCACCCATGTGTGTACGCCTAAGAGGGAGGGAATTCTTCACATACTTGGTTTATTTTCCATCTTGGGGCCAGAAAGAGGGTTTTTCAAGTATGGGCAATGTTCGCTTAAGAAAAAAAATTGATTTTCTGGTTTGCTCAATGTTTCTTCACCTATATGAATATGGGAATCTTCTCTGTGGAAGATTGGCTCTTCGCTCAGGCGAAGGGGGTTTGCTTAGGTGAGGCATGTCTCGCCTAGGCGAAGCTCAGTTTCTTCTCACCTAGGGCGGACCACTTCGCCTGAAGCTAAGAGGGCTTCACTAAAGGCAAAGTGATGAGTCCTAAACTCATCTATTTTTAATCCATTTTTCTGACTTGTTTTTAGTGTTTTTAGAGCTTTTTTAATGCCAAATTATGGAATAATTACAAACTTAGTGTTTTGCAGGAGTTAATGCAAAAAGAAGAGATTTTCAGTAAGAAAGAAGAGAAAAACAAATAATTGCAATCAAATACACTTTTGGGTCGCGACTAAACGTGCCTAAGAAAATGCATAGGAAAACCTGTGGTTGCAACAATATTTTATGTGTCGCAATACAAGATCTAGAAATTGGTAGATGAGCTATGTCGCGACAAAAGACAACAGGTCGTGACAGGAAATGGGAAGAAGCCAACTAAGATAAAGATTAGTTATGTTGCGACATAATGAAAGACCAGAAGGCAGAATCTATGTCGCGACAGAATCTATTTTATCACAAGGATAATCGACTCTTGCAACATGGAGGAGCTGGCTGGAGACAAGAGAGCACCGAAGAGGGTTCACTTGCGACAAGAAAACGCGTCGCGATAATCGACACTTCATTTGTTGAAATGGCCTGGTCGCAACCAAGGAACTCAACGTTGCAACATACTTCAAGCTGAGGAGATAAGTCTATGTCGCGACATGGATATTAATGTCGCAACACATAAATGAGTTGAACAGAGAGAACGAGGTAGCGATAGACTTTTATATGTCGCGACAAAGATTTCAACACAATGCAAAGAAGTGTTGTCGCGACATAACAACTGGGTCGCGACATAACGAGTAAGCTGAACACAGAAGAGTCTTGTCGCAACAGCCAATATTGACAACACAAAGAAGTTATGTCGCAACATCAGAACAAAGCTGCAATAAGAAGTCAAGCTTCCGTTATAACAAGCCTCTATCGCGACACACTTTCCGGGTCGCTGCATGTAAAATGCAAAATATAAGATAGTGCCAACATAGCCTAATAGAGATGCTATCGCGATTACGAAAATCCTGGGTCGCTGACACCAAACTCGCGTGTCGCATTGAAATCAGGTTGCGACATGATTATCGATGTCGCGACATAAATATTCTCGAGGAATGAACAAAATATTGTCGCTGACAAAGGAAACTCGTCGCATGCAGCTTTCATGTCAAAGGAAGAAAAATGTTGCAACAACAACACGCATGTCACAATCCGAAGCAAGAAGGAGCACAAGATACTAAGTCGCGACAAACGATCGCATACCCGCAAATAAGGACCGCAAATAAATTGATAAAACTCACTATGACACAACTTCTAGGTCACGACAGAGAAGGCAAATCTGGGCCAAAATGCATCGGGATTCACACATAGCCTCAATTTTAGGGCCCAAACTTTTAGGGCTCTATAAATAGAAACGACTGCAGAAAGCGAGGCAAATGGCCAAAGAACGAATCTAACTGGGAAAGTACTGCAAAATGGGTTAAGACTCCTTTGTATTATATTTTCTTTTCTTTTCTTCAGAGATTACCTTTAGCGTGGGATTTTGATTCGTTTACTGGATTTGAAACAGTAAATTGTTCAGAAGTTTTGAAGTTGAAATTTAATGTTGAAAATCATTTACGATTACTGTTTGAATTCAATGAACTCCAGACAAAAGCTGGAAATCATTTCTTTAGTTGATTGCATGTATAGTGGAATTTTCCTGATTAGTATTTTAGTATACACTGTAATCTAGTTTTCGAGAACACAACTTCCGCTGGAAAAGATCTGATGTTAGTTATGGTCTTTTCTGCACAATGAGAATAAAATTTCCTAAGTTGAATGTTGAATTTAATTGAATGGTGTCACTTCGAGCATTAATTGCTCCCAAATTTAAAGAGTTTATACCCATGAAAGGACCATTGTCCGGTTTGATTTGTGATGCCCTCCGAGTGACGTGAGATGGAGATTCCTGAGAGCATAGATTACATTGGGGTATATAGACTAATATTACGAATCCAATGAGCTCTCGAAGGTTACTCGATAAATCCTCAATTTGCTCATGGTTTGAGTAAAGGCATGAGTATATATCAATTTAATCGCTTCGAGATCTCGCATTGTCCGAGGAATGATCTTAATCCCGTGTTAGCCGGTGATCTAATCAAGGGAGAGGAAAACTCTTCAGATTTAAGGATGAGACACCATTCATTTTGTATTAATTCAGAAATCGCCTTATTCGGGGAAGCAAGAATTCAGCCATAAGAAATGGGCATGAAGTATTGAAAAGAAAAATACCTATATCTTATAAAGGAATTCTAATTACAAGTACTGATTAGAACTGTGTTTAGAAAATGAACATGAACCTCACTAGTGAAAAGTATGGTTAGAGGAGGAATCCAAACTATACCACTTGCCTCTCGACAAATTTAGATTCCAACCCGGGAAAATAATGAGATTAGATGCGTGAATCGACAATTTCACATTAGTGAAATCCCAAAGGTTTACTCTCAACAATAATTTGGTTCAGAATATTTTATATTTAGAATTTAATTTTTTTTCCCTTATTTTAAATGTAGGATTCTAGTTATTAAAATTCTTTATAGGTTACTAAATCTACTTCCGAAATGGAAGTTCAAATAGCATGTAACTTGAGTAGCCAGTGGTAGTCAAGTTTAAATTCTTTCAATCTCCTCGTGGGAATGATATCCCACTTTGCAGATCCACTTATTACTTGTACGAACCGTGCACTTGCAGTTTTCAAGAACAAACTAAATATTTAAATGAGTTCAATGACAAACAATTTCTTTATAAGCATACAAGTCAGATGGTTTTAAAAGCTGCGCCTTACTGTGGATTAAAGTAATAAATTCTATGGTGATAGTGTCTTAAATTTGATCTATACACAATTGGGTCTTAACAAGTTTTTGGCGCCGTTGCCAGGGATTCTAGTTAGTCTTTTTTGTACAGCGCGCGGTAAGGATGTGTATATCATATGGTCCTAACAAATGGTGCCCTGGATCGTCATCGCGGGCCCGTTGCGGCTTGTTCGGGGCCGATTTTGGAGGTTCTGGGCTTTGTGATTTTTGTGGCTTGCTTCTCGGTGGGCCATCGTATGACTTGACTGATAAAAAGGTCATTGCTTGACTAAGAGTGATATGTTTGGATGTCGATTATGTGTGTATTGACATAATGAGTTTATATGTGCATATGGCCATGATATAGCTTGATTGTGAGTGTGTCACTACTTACAATGTAAATGCCTCGTTTGATGTCAATGTGAGTCTCCAATGGCTGACATGTGATGAATTAGTTTGATTATGTGTGTTTCATCGCTTTTGAACATAGAATGACATATTGCATGCGAATGCTGGGATATATGCTTGTATGATATATTGACATGAATGAAATGATGGCGATAGTCATATGCGGTGTGATGATTGGCTGATGACACCCGCAAGTGGTGTGGATTGTGTTGTCCATGTAGCATTCATTATGCATGTGACATGATATACATGCAATGACATATTGCATTGCATATGCACGTGGACATCGCATTAAATGGGAGTGAGTGCATGGTTGATGAATCGACATTGCGTTTGGTGTTTGATTGGGTGGGCTTGGTTAAATGGGACAACTTCAATGTAGTCTCATACTATTAATCAAATGGTAAATAAAATATGTGTCGTATTAGTGTTGTGATAGATCCTCTCGGTGAAAGATCAGCCAATTATGGTTAGATATAGTCCCTAACGATGAAAGACCGTAAAAGTGTCTAGGTTTGCGAAGCTTGTGGTGTAACACCAAAAATTCGCTTCCCTCAAAAAGACACATGATTTTGAATATAAAATGATCATTGAGGTGTATCATCCAAAAAGCTTTTGGTTTGAAAACAAATAAATTTGTTTTGAAAATGATCATTGGATGTCATCTAGAATGACAGTTTATCACGCATGGGCTTAGGCATTATGTAATGGAGTCGGTAGGGACTCGGATGTGATGAAAGTCAGTAAGGATTCTCGGCATGGTACATGATTGAGTCTCATCTCATTTTATGGCATGACATATAGGATTCCATTAGAATTGACATGTTCTTCATTGGAATGTAAATGTGAAATGTTGAGTGAACATTGCATGTGCACTTAGGAATATCCTCAGAGGGAGGTATTTTCTACTCGGGAGTGGCACACCTTTATGTGGGAAAACATTTCAGCATGGTAAGACTAAATGATCTACACTCAATTCTGAGGTCGTGATTGCGGTGCTAAGGCCAACATATGGCCTTGATAAATCCTTTTGTAAAGAGTTCTAGGTGCAAACTAGTTTTAGCACGTATTTTGTATAAAAAAATTGTAATTATGTTTGGAATATTGTCAATATAGTCGGGTATGTAATAATGGTAAGAGAATTGTGATCGAACTCTTATGGATTGTTTTAAGTGTAATATTCGTATATTTAAACTTAAATATGGATGAATGTCCTGCGGAAAGGGACGATCGAGGTGGTGCCGAAAACTTTGGCATCCACAAGTACTTGGTACACGTTTGGTAACGAGGCTTAAAAGAATGAACTAAAGTAGTATTTTGCGCATTGATCGATCGGTCAATCCGGGATCCCCAGGTTTGCCACAAACCAATTTAAAATATAAAGCTTAAAATAATTATGAAAACTAATAAGCATTATCTTTGAATAATTTTACTTTTAGATTTCACAAATTCCATTTCAATTTTCATATGTTGTATCGATTTTGATGTCCATTTGATTTGATAAGATTTTGATGTTTTGACCAATCTAAGACTTTTATCAATATAGCATCAAATGCCTAAGTTTCCACAAGTCATTATCCCAAACTCTTGAAATCCTACCAAAATTCTCTCTAACCAATTTGTATTAGAATGATCCTTTCCTAATAGAAATGGTTTGAAATGTGGTTTTTAATCTAATAATAAATTTTCATGTTTTTCATTGACTTGTCTTATCAATTTGTTATCGCTAGGAATATTAAGAACAATACACCTAACCTATATTTTCGCACCTGTATGTCTAAATCCCCAAACTTTTTCCTCCTCCTGGAAAGTCCTCATCTTCCCTCCTCATTCTCTATCTCATGCCCTTAGTAGTTGAGGATGTGAGTTTTTGGTCATTCATGACTAAATCACAATTTCATCAGTTATTCTCAAATTCTGATTTTCTTTTCCAATAAAGTGTTTATTCCACACCGATATATATTTTTTTTGTGTTTTGTCGGAATTTGTTGCAGCATGTTTTGTTTTAATCTGTTGCAAAGAAGTAATTGTGTTAGTCGATTTATGGTTGACTTCTTGGGTTTTCGCGCAGTTCGGGACAAAGTTTGACTCAGTTTTCTTATATCTTAAATCACAAGTAGTTAGCATGTCACAGACCTAAAATCTTAAGTATTCTAGGTATTTTTAGATTATCAAATGTGTAGACCTTTGAACCGATCCTTTTGATTAAGTATTTTTATCGATTAGGGCTAACTTAAATCAATAAATTTATCCATTTAAAAAAATTCTCCCCAAGTCTTCCTTGCCTCTTCATGTTTACACCATTCTAAAATTCAAGCATTACTGAGGCTTACCTAAATGATGCTATTTGTTCTCTATGTGTTTCATTTTTCAAAAATAGCAATTACTTGTGCTCAAAAAACAATGGGCTTATTATATATATGTTAAAGAATACTAAGGTCTGCTATTCCATAAAATCTGAGGGAGAATGTAAAAAAAAAGAAAATAGGAAATATGTTTTTTTTTTCTTTCATTAACACTTTTCGAGAACCTAACACATCCTAAATGTTATATAAAATATTTCTTTTGAACTTAGAAAGATAATTTTTAAAAATTCTAATCACATCCCTTAACCTAAATAGTCATGAATGATAGAAAATATCAAGATTGCAAGAAGTCAAAAGTCCCTCATGTTTTATGAGAGTAGAAAATATCATCGCATTCAATTCAATCCAATAGTCAATTCATAACTTTACGACACAATTCTATTTAGCAAATTAGATCAAGATTGTAAAGTAAAAATTCCTGCAAATTTATAAGCAGGAGAAACACTGCTGTATGCAATCCAATCACCATGTTAATTCATCATGTTCTATAAGAGAAAATACTGTTGCATACAATCCAATCATGTTAATTCATAACTTACCACACAATTCTAATACGTTTAATCAAATCAAGATAATAAGAAGTCAGAAGTCCCTCATGTTTTAGATGGAAAGTGATTATTAGTTACCATCTCACTCATTTTATCAATAGAGCTCACCTTTGGCCGAAACATAGAGCTCAAAGATATTCACTTCAAATCCTCCTCGTATCAAATATTCACATACTTGCCGCCATCTTGTTCAATCAACCCCATATACACGTGTGCACAATTTTATCAACTACAAGCTTGTATATCCTCTTCCTAGGTTTTCGTCCCATTCATGACCCAATTCGATTGCTTCTATAGGTTCCATCTAAGACTTATTGTAATACTCAAATATACTCCCCTGGCTTTCAAATTGTTAGGTAAATAAAGTAAAAGTATATTTATCCAAATAAATTAAAGATAAAAATAAAATAAGAAAGAACTTGGAATTAATACAACAAGTATGGTAAATTAATAATTATTAATTCATGACCTATGGTCATAATATAATAAGTTCATATGTCAAAGTGGGATTGACAAATTGAATTGAGAATAAAATGAAATGAGGACCAAAGAGAGTAATAAAAGAAAGATATTAGAATAAAATATGAAAAAATTATGAAGAGAGCTGGGTGGCTTGAAGGAAAGAGGATGAAGCTTCTCCTTGAAAGTGAAATAAAAAAGGATAAGATTAGTCAAGGATAAGACTAAAATAAATATCTCATTTTGGTCTTGGGAGAAAGAGAGAGCAAAAACGGATAAGAGAGAAGAGAAGAGAAAGGAAGAAGAAGAAGAAGAAGAAGAGAAAAGAAAAGAAGAAAGAAGGAAAAGAAAAGAGAAGATCACAGGTATGGAACTACTAAATTTGAGTAAGGAACTATGAAATTTGAGTATGGAACTACTAAATTTGAGTATGGTTTTGTATGGAACTACTAAATTTGAGTATGGTTTTGTATGGAACTATGATTTTGTGTAGAAAAGTATGGATACATGTCTTGGGTTGTATGGGTTTGTATAGTTCTGGTATAAAAAGTATAGATACATGGTTTGGAACTCCTCATTCATATGGTTTGGTTTGAAATCCCAACCTCATTTCTTGTTAGGTTGAGTTGAGAAGAGCTCTAAGGTCTTTATGTATGTGTTTCTTTGGGAAGTGTCTAGCTGTGTTTAACTAAGAAAATTTCCTATTTTGATCATACTCAGTAGACGGACCTAGAACGGATTTTGGGTCAGAAATAAAGGAATCATGTGTCTACTAATGGTAGCCACATCAATGAACTTGATGTTAGGCTTTGAATTTCAATTCGACCCTCAGAGACTAAGCAGGCCTTTTACTGAACAGCCACGGGGCGAGAGGTCGCCCATGGGGACTCCTACGCAGCAGAGGTCAGCGGACTCATCCGGCAGAGGTCGCAGACCTCATCCCGCAGAGGTCGCCAGACTCAGCGGCCGCCTCAGTTAGTCGTCTGGTTGACTACGCATGACCCCAACTCTCGAAGGTCATAACTCATTCGTCCGAACTCCAATCTGGTGTTCGGACTCTATGGAACCGTATCGAAGTCAGGAATCAATTGATAAGTGCTAAGGAGGATATTAGTGTCAGACCGGAGCTCACCGAGGTCAGGTCAGCTCTCTCGGCCAACTTCAGATTTGGATTTCAACACGTATGACCTCCAACTTCTCGAAGGTTATAATCCCTTCTGGCCCAAACTCCTCGTTTTTGGTGTTCTCGACTCTATGGAAAGCTCATTGAGTCAAGAATTTAACCATATGCTATTCTTAATGGTATCTTTCGGTATTCACATCTGAAAATATGATTGTTGTACCAAGTGTACTAATCGCTTGGGTAAAGTCAATTGAATACATGATAAGAAAAAGAGGATAGATATGAACAAGAAATAGCAATAGACGAGATTTGATATGTGTAAAGGAATATAGAAGAAAAGAATAAAATGATAAGCTCATAGAACACGTATAATTGTATGACTGCCTAAGACCGGATATTGAATGACAAGACATATATGATCAGTGCTTTGGCACTCCTGCTAGTGCTACGGGCGCTTTCTATTACGTATGTGCACGTATATTACGACTAGTGCTTCCAAAGACTCCCGGGCTAGTGTTTCGACACTTCATTACACGGCAGCACGTCTCGGTCCGCATCAGATCAGACCTTTGGGTATATATTGTACCGAGTCTCGTTCATTCTTTATCTCTTGTCCAAGCAAGTGAATGTTTATACGTGTGTATCTGAATAAGAAATGATAAAAGGTAAATAGTTCGACATGAAGGGTACCCTATGGGTATTAAAGAAGTTCATGTTCTACACTCCGGCCGGGAGATGTAATCGGGCCTGACAAAGCACAAGTAAACGTACAAGTATAGAAATGTATAGGTATATGTCATAAGATATGATAGACTAATAAAGTACATGAAAATATAAGTTGACAAGATATAAGATGTTACGAGGAATGAGTACATGTACACGAATGATAGGCATAGATGAATATAAGAATGAGTAAATGCATGCATGATAAAAAGATAGTTATTCATGTATATTGCATAAGCTACAAATATGATAACGAATACAGATTAAAGTAATAATAGTATATATTGTATAAGCAATCATGATAACAATAGTTATTCATGCTTATGAGATATGTACAGAAAATGTAATAAAACGAATTGCCTATGTCTGACCAAGTGTAGGATAGATCGCGCTGCTTAGGAATAAGTCCTGGCAAAGATACAAGTTATGCTCGATATCGAGGCCCGCTTTGGTCGATGACATAGATCCCGTTGATCACTGCGTCCTCGAAGGGTCACCATGCCACCTTCGGGCCTTTTATAAGATGATCATTGTCTCGCATAATGATAAATGGGGCCGCCTCCGACCTCGATAAGACCAATTGCTTTCGCACAAGGAGTACAACGCCTTCGGGCCCTTATAAGTTTCCCTATATCCACTTTGGTATTTACAGTATGAAAAACATAAAACAAATGATTTGAATATGACATGTGGAAAGATATGATATGATATGAGAAGCATAGCACTGCTATGTGATATAAGTTCTGTAACATGAGATTATACGATCCGACATGATATATGAAAATGTATAAGAATGTAAAATGATCTGAAAAATTACTATGAAAGAGAAAGTAATATGAAAAGAATAACAGGAAAACAGTATAGGAAATGAGTACATGAACACAGTATATGAACATAGAACATAACAAATGGTATAGTATATAACCATGAAAGTCATATATGATATGAATATATGATAGACATATCTAAATGAAGAGATGGAACATGCTAGGAACACATGATAGAAATGCATAAGTGCTAAGAACGATAGAGATAAGTAAAAGATGACAAAACACAGGAATACAGTAAAATTATAGATAGGAGATATGTCAAAGACAGAGAATATGTGACATGCAATAGGATTGTAAAGATGATAAGTAATCAAAAGTTATATGAAATTGTATAGATATATGAAATGCATATGTATAAGCTTGTGACAGTCACCATTAGTGGTTGTCCATGCTTATGTTCCCACTAAGCGTAAATCTTAGCACGGGTGTTCAATCCGTGTAGGCATGTATGTATGACAAGGATAGAGATGACATCCTACACGCAGAGCAGGCCACCAGAGATAGGTGCTCACCCCGCACTACTTCCGTTAATCTCGATGTTTCAGATTAGACATGTATAAGTATATGCTCTTGTATAAGTAAATGGACTCCGCATAAGTGTATAGATTTGAGGGACACCACTCCATGGTAGTTCTTTGTAAATGCAAATGATTTTTGTTATTACGTAAAATTGTTTGTATAACCACAGGTACAAGTTCGCTCGAGAAAGAACACGCCCATGAGTCCCGCAGATATAGTCTCGCCTTCCCGACTCGGCGTTCGACCGCTATCTGGTCGGACGGATGGGGCGCATAATTTATCGTGTTTCCGCAAATGTGATTCACCTAAGGTGACGCTAAGGCTTGTCCCCTTTGAGAGCCTTTGTACAAGTGTGAGTGATCGTTCATCAAGAAAATGTAGGATAGTGAGGTATCTTCATAAGCCTTGGACCATGCATCAATGTTCAGCCCATGGTTCAAAGTCGTGGTATCGGTCACCGACTCGAACGGTCCCGAGACGTATCGATCGTGGTGTATCGGTTGATACGCAAAATAAGATGAGTAAAATATTTAAAAATTATTAAAATTTTATATAAATTATTAGAAATATATATATATATATATATATATATATATATATATATATATATATATATATATATATATATATATATATATATATATATATAATTAAGTGTTTTTGTAAATTTAATAAACAAATTATTTATCATTTCATGCTAAAATATATATGTAATTATAATTTTTTCATGTATTTGTAAAAGTGTATTGATATAGATTTAAAAAAAATTATTTATCATTTCATGCTAAAGATTAAATAAAAAAGCAAATAAATTTATTTATTTTATATATTTGCTTATTTAATATTTAAATTTTCTAAAAACAACCATAAATCTTATTTTAAAATATAAATACATTTTTACATTTAATAAATAATATGTAATTTAAAAAAGAACTGCATAACAAGTAAAACCCATTAAATTTATATTTATTAAAAGTGATAATCTAAAATTTTTAAAATCCTAAATCATGTTAAAAAGTAAAAACGTACTTTTGTCAAATATATTTTATATTTGCCTTTCCATAAATACATAAAATTTATAAAAAGAAAGATATTTTGGTTTTTTAAACTCTACCATCTTCTTCTCTCTCTAGTCTCCTCCCCTGTTTCCCACTTTCCCTTCTCCCCGTCTCCCTCTCCCACTCGACCAAGGAACGGATAGACCCACCCCTTGTTTCCTTCTCCCGTATCGACAAAACCATCGCGAGAGCAAGTCGACAAGACAAGAACTCCAACTCCGGCGCAGCAAGTGATCAACCCAACCTGGATGCAAGCGATCAACCCAACCCGATAAAGAAGTGATAAAACCAACTCCGATTCGCCAGCTAATCAACCGTCCGCCTCCCTTCCCCACGACCGGCTACCCCGATAGACTCACACCGGGATAGCCTCGCCGCCCCCACTCCCTGCCGCTCCATCCCCGATATTTTTCAACGACAACGCCTTCACGACCCTTCATCTTCAAAAGGTTAGCTTGAAACTTGAAATCCCTATTTCAGATTTAGAGTTTTTTTGCTTTCAGGAGGAATTTTTGGTTTGTTCGATAATATTTTTGCATTTTGATTGTGATGGGAAAGGTTGGATCTATGAAATCACCCAAAATTTGTAATTTTTTACCGATTTAACTCGGAAACTCGGCCGATTCATCCGATTTTTACCGATTCACTAGTGGATATCGTATCTTGTATCCGAATCGGCGCGGTAAGGCTCGAGGCGAAGATCGACCGCCGAGCCGTACCTGACCCGCGAGTTTTCGCTAAACCATAGTTTCTGTTCTCGCAATGCATTCCAAACCGACAAAATCCAGAAATCCAGATTCTCGCGGGCTTATCCTCACAAAACAATCAACCGAAACATTCGATCCATTGTTCTTGAATACCTCATCACAGCTCAAACTCGGGATCTCCAAGAGATTATCATGTGGTACGTCAAACTCTGCTCCACTATCTATACAACTATCGCCTCCCGCAGATTGTCAAACCGGAACACGGTACATCTCGAGGTAGTCCAAACCGAGAGGTTCTAAACATTCTCTAACGCCAACTAGGAACACGATATGGCAGAACCTCTCGATAACCGCCCGCAACTTCGAACAATGGAGAATTACAACGATGGAAGAGGAAGATTATGTTCCTCGCAAGATCGTCTAACGCTCTTATGAAGACGGCACGATGTTTCTTGGGAATCTTCGCACACTTAATCACATCGAGAGATACCTGTTGATCATTCACTTACCGACGGTGTTATCTTTGTCTTTATTCCTTCAAGAATTGAATCACATCCCCGCAGTCTCGCACCATCTTATCGCCAACTCCACACCGCGCCAAACCTCAAGTCCTCCCCTCCACCCACCCATGGAGGTCCTGAGTCGTCCGGTTTTTCGAGGGCTGGTTACTGCTATTGTTTCTCCAAAGCTTGTTTCGCAGCCGCCCTGCAGCCTACCAGATTCTCGAAGCATTCCTCAGACGCCTATGGCCCGAAAGCTTGGAACATATTGGAAATGAAAAGCCAACACTGTCAATTGTATTGCTCTGATATGTGAAGAAACTTAATCTTGATTTTTCTTTTTCTACTGTAAACACACCACCAAAAAGAAGGAGAGAAGAGTACTGTAATCAAACCAAACGTGGATCGTAAAAATTAATCAACCTCAACCACCGTCCTTGTCGAATCCATATTCGAACTAAGACCCACCCCAAACCCATTAAATTCCAGCCCGTCCGCTCAGCCCACTCAAGCTGAGCCCTGCTCATGAATTCAGCTCCAAAGTGATTTGGCCTCTGCCCCGTCACAGAGCCACTCTTCTTTGTATGTTTTCTCATAAGATATATATTTGGCTGAAAAATCTCAAATACGCCTAATTTTGTAAATCTAACAATTTTCTATATTTTTTTTCTTAAAAGACTTATTGTGGATAAAATGTTATTTATTTATCATTTCATGTATCTTCAAAAAGAAAATATTATTTTTACAAGAAAATAATGAAGGCATTTTTTTCAAAATAATGTTAAAATTTGTTGAAAAGTTAGATTTTCAAAATTTTTCAAAAGGTCTTTTAATCAAATCACCTTAAAAGAAATGCAGAATTAGTAAATTTAATAATCCTGCAAACTAAGATATATGGAGACACCTCGTAGTTTTGCTTATATAACCAAAAAGTGCCAGAACAATTTATTTACATAGTAATCAAACTATTTAATCTCTTCAAAAATTTCTTTTAAATTTTGATATTTTTGTTGAATTTTTAATGGGTATAAGTTATATTGATTTATTTGAAGTTTTTTTCATTGAGTTGTGGTGAAGTATTTTCCTGATAAGTAGAATTTGCTAAATGATGTTTCTCAAACAAGTTTTTGTATATATGCATAATTTCTTTTCACCTAGAAGTTAAAAACTAATTTACTAATTTCTAAATATTTAATTAAAAAAAAATTAAAAATCCAAATTTATATATGTAATGTATGACAAAACCGAAAAAAATCGATGTTACCAAAATTTCTTGGTTGAGTTGTGACTAAGTCGCTTTTAAGACGCTTTGTGGCTTCATGCGGGCGGCTCAGGCAAGGCTCAACAGTGCTAAGGTGATTTGAGAAGTGATTCAAGTTTTTTTGTGCCTCAACCACGATCATTGCCTTTGTTTATGCTTTTCATAAAAATAATCAGAAGAGCCTAATGGAAAGAAAAATTTGGTATAGTGGAGGAGGAACTGGCAAACGTAGGGAAGACTCTTCCTTCAATATTAGAAAAGGTCTCTCTTGTTTTTACCAAGTAAAAATAAAATAAAGTAGTTTAAACTTATTTTTAAAAAATGATAATACCTCACCCACTATATCCTTTTTTAAAATTCAAATATTCCAAACAATCCCCCACTTGGATTTTTAAAATAATTTTTGTCATCGAGCAATATAATATAAGATTGTGCATAAGTAAAAAGTGTTTTTCAACTTGAACCATATAGGGAAGATGCTTCAGATTATACTAAAGTAACTTGTAATTTTCAATCTTATCTCTAACAACATTCCCACACACACTCCTACTAAGGTGTAGTTCGAAAAGTCTCGTGCTTTTAATACTCATGCAACGACTATCCCAAGATAGTCAATGCCTAAAAAATTTGCCTAAAATTTGTAGGAAGTGGTCTCACTTCCACATTCACATAGGTGAGTCCATCAAGAGTACTTCAGAATTAGGTAATTTAATTTCATACTGAGTATATGATCTCATTAAGAGTTAATAACTCATCCTTCAATCATCGCTTCAGGATATCATGCCTTTCCATAATGGTGGTAGGATGAAACTTTTTTTTTTAATTGCATGATTCTCTCCATGTCATTTATGACTTGTTATTACCCATTGAACCTAATTCTTGGGATTTACTTTAGGTTGAAACCCACTTTCCATAATGGTAGTAGGATGGAATATTTTTTTAATTGCAGCATGATTATCTTCATGTCACTTTATGACTTGTTATCACCCACCAACCCACTCCTCTCCCAATGGTAGTAGGATGGAACTTTTTTTTTTTTTTAATTGCATGATTCTCTCCATGTCACTCTTTATGACTTGTTATTACCCGCTTGAACCCACCTGGGATCATGAGTCTTTAGGTTGGGTTTCCATCATAAGTGACGCATAGTTCTAAGGGCTTTAGTCTCATGCCTTTCGAGGTTTTGTAAACCTTTTCTCTAGCTAATCCTTTCATCAAAAGATCAGCTAGGTTATCGTTAGAACGTACATGATCCACTTTTTCAGCTTCAGTAAAGAGAAATTTTATAATGGTATGTTTGTGACGTATTTATCGCCTCTTTCCATTGTAATATTGGTTTTGAACTTAGATATGGTCACAGATCATCGCAAACAATCAAGACTACCGTGAATCGGTCTTTCCAGAGATAGTATCTGAGAAATAAAGTTTCTAGCCAACCTACCCTCGTCATCAAGCTAATGCAATCACCCAGCTTCATCGTAGATTGAGCTCGCTAGAATAGTTTTTTTCTTAGATTTCTATGAAACGACTCCACCAACTATACTAATATATAGCCACTAGTTGCTTTGGAGTCATCTGAAAGGGTATTCCATCAACGCGATGATCCTTCTGTACAGGAAACTTCTCGATAATGTAATCCATATCAGTGGTTCTTTCGTGATACTCCATGACTCTCTCATTAGCATGCCAATGCTCATCACTAAGTCTGCCAGTAAATCTACTTAGTAATCCCACAACATAAGCTATATCGAGCCTAGTGCAATCTGTAGCATATCGTAATTTTCCAATGATGTTCACATATCAGTCGCTTAACATCGTCATCACAAAGGTTTTGAACAACTTTGCACTAGGATCATAGGGAGTACATGTCGTTCCATCGATAGTAATTATACTTTTAAAACCTTCCTCAATGTAGGAGATTGATTCAAAGAAATCCCTTTTCAAATCTAGTAATTTTAATACCAAGGATTACTTTAGCTTCTCCAAGGTCATTCATATCAAAGTTAGCACACAACAAAGATTTCACATTATTCACAACATGAATATTTGAACAAAAAATAAGCAAGTTATCCACATAAAGACATATGATAGTGCAAATGTTATTTTCAGATTTGTAATAAATGCATTTGTTACTTTCATTCACTTTAAAGCCATTTGAGATAATAAGGTTATTAGATTTTTCATGTCATTATTTGGGTACCCGTTTCAAACCATAAAGAGATTTATCTAATTTTCACATAAAGACATATGATAGTGCAAATGTTATTTTCAAATTTGTAATAAAGGCATTTGTCACTTTCATTCACTTGCCTTATTACATTCCCGCAACCAAACACAACATAAATAAATTACACATATATATCTCAAACAAATAAAAAATAAAATGCATCTTATTTACCCTCCTTTCTTCTAAGAGCCAAACACTTTATCATTTCATTCAATTTCCTATTAGAAGAACCACCTTTTTCCCATAGCTTTCCATGCCATTCTCACCTAAGCTCTTTCTCAGCCTTCTCTCCTCCCTTTCTCCTACCTTCCAATAACTCTTTCACTTTCTCACAGATCACCTCCCTCCCAACGATTTCCACCCCATCACTCATTTCAAGAACCCTAATTCCAGCTTCGATTCAGTCTGCAACAATCTTAAAATTCACCGGTTGCTCAGCTCTGGTTGGCCAAGCTAACAATGGGTAATCGTTTATCGACAAATTTCTCCAAAGATTGAGAGTTACAATAAAAAGCCATAAAATTTAGATAATTTATTGGGTTTAGCTATAAAAAGATTGTTCTCATATGAGAACGAGTTTTACACTATGACGCCCAAATTTCCCGGGGTCATTTTTTTTTTTTTTTTTTCAATTCCTCCATACCAATTGTCTCTATAAAATTTATACAGACAATACAAGGTTCCTGAAAAAGTTAACACTGCACTAGAATAATCCCAAAACTAAATTTTTATTACAAGATTCATTATTTACATAGCAAAAACTGGGTATTCAACCCAGAATGTTACAAAATATAATTGACTAGGCCACAATCTAGCCTTTTTCACAACGAAACTCCTTGATCGGCCATCAATGCACCCTCAGAGACTAAAATATTTTCCCAAACGGGGTGAGCAATGCCTAGTAGAAAATTTTCCTACAAGGGCTACTCTCCACTTAACATGCACATGCAATGACAATATGTAAACATCCAATCACATTCCACATAAATAATGTAATCCTATATGGACGTCATGCATGAGATGTGACTCCTCATGCTCACAACCTGAGTCTCGACGACTCGACTCCACATCATAAAAACATCACTGGTGTTTTACCTAAAGACTTCAACCATTGAAAACCTCCACTTGATATCTAGTAAACTCGTGTGTTTCCAAGTATGGCCACGACTTTTTTTGGTTTCATCGTAGATCGGCCGACGCTTTCCGACACATTTTACTTTACTTTGCAATCGACGGTGATCATGTCTAACCATAATTGATTTGGGTCTTTCACCCTGTGGTGGATTTAATTACTCCCAACCGGCTTCGCCAACATACATATAGATTTATTTATAATTGCTTATACACTCGTGAGTCTCGATTTGGATCGAGTCCCATTTTCTTCTAAGCTCACCACTGCTCACCAAGAATAGTGAATAACAGTACCATGCATCCACACCCGACTCCGACGCACGTGACCGTATGTGCTAGAAATGCAATATGCCATTTAATGCGATGTCATGCCATGAACAATAAGCTACATGCAACATTTAACAAACATGGATAAATATATTTTCTACATATAATTTTACATCCATGAAAATAGTATATCGATCAGAATTTTTTCACACTCGTATGATAAGATCGCACCAAGAATAACACACAATGGTCCAAATTCTCGACCATAAACAGACACCACAGCGCTCCCTTTCATTGTTTTGAACCATGCTTGGTTCCATTTGTCACCAACTCAAGAGAACATCAAGCTTTACACTAAACCCGAGAACATCAATCACGGGGATCAAAACCAAACCTTCAAACACATCCGGATTATGTTCGCCAAACCAATTCTAAATGTTAGATCGAACACCGCCTAATTCGTCCCCAAAGATGCTTCCTAAAAGAATATTAAATGACCTTTAGGCTAAAAATAAGTAAAGTAGGAAATTTCCTTACATTACAGAGTTTGACGGAACTCCCAGATTAGCCCTCGTCACGTGGACCGACTTTATTTCACGGTTCGACGAAAACTGATGGCCAAAACTCGGTAGATCTTAGAGAGAGGATAGAATCTCTCTCTCTCTCTCTGCCTGCCTTTTATATGCACTAAGCATGGGTTTCTCCCCCTTTCTTCCCTTGTTTGTTCCGTCTTTATCTCATTTCGTTTCTTTTCCATTTCTCCTTTCCCATTTTCTCTTCTCTTATCTCTTTTTCTTGCTTCTCTTTCGTTTCTCTTTTCTCCTCGTTTCTCTTTTGGATCCACTCTCACACGTCTGGTCAGTAGGGAAACTTCCCCTCACCTTCCCTCTTACCACTTGTCAACACCATGTTTATTCTCTTATTTTCCTTTATTATTCTTTATTCAATTTATTGCATCATGTAACATATGGCTAAATGTGAGCCATGTTTGGTGCACCTTGGCTTGGCCAAAGTGATCATCTCCCGTTGGGGTACCACATGGCATCATATGATCAAGCCACGTGTCACTTGACCCCCTATGTCTCGAAAAATGTGGAATTCAGACTGTCTCGAAATTCGATGTGGTAGCTAGATTTCAAGAGACAATTTCAATGGTGAAATCCGTTTCGTCATCTGAGATCTAGAAAAATTTAGGATTTTTGACTAGAATTACCGTTTTACTCTTTCTCATAAAAATTGAATTTTCTTGGGTTTTACATTCTTCTCCCCTTAAAAGAATTTCGTCCCGAAATTTTACACACATTCGTATCAACTCACATGCATATGCAATGTATACAATCTTATGCATGTAAACTAGCCATTTAAGTATTAAATGACTAAACCACATACCTTCATCCCTAAACAAGAAGGAGTTCGGTGACCACTGATCGTGTCTCGGCAGCTCCCACATTGCTTCCTCGCTCCACAGCCGTAACTTTAACACTTTCACTAGCCCTTCACGGTCTTTAACGTCTCAAAACTGATCATTATCCATGATGCATGTGATTCCTCCTCGAAGGTCCATATGTCAGAGTAATCTCATACGTCCATTCATGAAATTTGGATGCGGGTATACTTGGAGCATGTGGAGATGTGGAACACCTCATGGACACGATCGCTCGATGGTAGCGCCCGGTGATAACAACTATACCACGCTCTCAGTATCTCGGCGGCTTGGCCTCTGCAATAACAGCCTCTGCACTTCTCAGTCGCGGCACGAGAAGATGACACGGCGTGTCCAATTCTCACGCCGTGAAACTGGCTTCGAGACTTCTTGAACTTGGCATACAGGCGATGGTCATGAGTGCACGGAGGGTGTCGCAAATGAGTCCTCCTTAGCCATCCTCGAATTTGGAGTAGATCAAAATGTTGTCGACAAAGACCCTGACAAGCCGGTATAAATAGGGTTGGAATACCTATGTGAGGATCCATGATCTTATATTTGGTGCATTCGTTAACACGAAAGGCATCCTTTGTGAACTCGAAATGCGATGCTCGAATCCCTAAGCGGCTTATCTTAGGGATATCACCCTCTAACTCTCTCAGATGATAACTTTATCACGAAGATCTATCTTGGGAGTAAACTCACGCCCCTCTCCCAGTGATCGAGCAAAGTCATTAATCCACGATAAGGGATACTGATTCTTGATTGTAACCGTGTTCAACTGTCAGTAGTCAATGCACGATCGAAGAGTCTTGTCCTTTTTCTTAGCAAACAAAATCGAAGTGCCCCATGGTGAAGTGCTCGGTCTAATAAAACCCTTATCGACAATTCACATTGGACGTTGAGTTCCCTCTGACTCAGCCGTGCCCGTCATGAGGAGTCATAGAAATGGGCGGCGTGCCGGGGTGTAAACTCAAGTGGCAAAGTCCCACATCCACGTGCGGAGGATGATACGATAGCTCGTCAGAAAAACGTCTTTATACTCACAAACCACCCGAGGTAGACTCAAATCCTATTTTTGCCTAAAGTCCCTCCATGTTGGAAACGCTGTGACCAATGTTGTACACTCCACAGGTGGTGCCTTTATCACGAAATGACATCATGCTTCTCCTTAAAGTCTGGGATATCGTCAGGTGTGCTAGGAAATAATCCTCTTACTATGCAATCAATGACAACTGGTGTTAGTCAACGATCATGCAGGCGGCATTCAAAATCGATATGTCGCAGCTTTGAGAGTCACGTGTGATGAGAATCACGAGGATATCCTAACTCCGCGATCAGGCATATCTTATCGCCTCACCCTCGTTCCTAGGAAATTGAGGATTCAACGGCCTTTCAAGGTTTTGAACATCAAAGCCCAAACACTTCCTTACATTATGCAACAATAAACATGACAACGATGCACCGAGATTTAAAAAACACTCTTATCGAGAAGTTTGAGAAGCCCAAAATGTACCTTGTATATTAGGCGGTTGCTAGCTCAATCATTAATTCGTAGTGAACACATGTACCAGTCCCCTAAAGTAAGCCTAGAAGTCTTGGCCTCAAGCCCCGACCCCATGCCACAGCCGTGGCCCGTACAGCCAAAATAGTAGGTGCTTGTGCGGCTGCTTGGGGCCAACTTGTCCGGTTCCCCTAGCCCATCTTTGGGGTAGGAGAACAAACTGCGTTCGCGCATGTCCCATAGATTATTGGAACTGTGATGTCCCATATTTATGAGATCCCTACTTCTATGGACAATCTCGTCTCATGTTTGAGCTTGCAATGGTGGCATGTCATATGCCCGATCTGGCTCGGCCCAGACTCGGCCTTGGCCACACGATGAGTCATGGCCCGATCTTTGGAAGTAAATCTGAAAGAGTCTTTTGCTTCTTCTGAGCTAGAAGAAGATTGGTCCTCCTTCCTCTTAGTTCGCGCCATCATCGCTTCGACTAGTCGGAAACAATGACCCGCCACCATCGGGTCTCCTCTTCCAATGAGGGCTAAAGGATCATGTGCCTCGAACCTTTGGAGGTTACTTGATCTCCCCCTTTGGTTCCCAATTGCACTAGCTTGTGCGATGGTGGCAACAACCACACCTGCCTCCATAAGGGTAGTAGTCGCAGCAACAACAACCTCTAAGGAGGTCTGTTAGTCCAAAGCCGGTGGTCGTGGGTTTTTACTCACTTTACCACCGGCGATCCTCTTCACCACTAACCCGTCTACACGTGTCAAATAGCAGCCAAGAGTTCTCAGAATTTCTATCTCGGTCCATAGTAGTGCATCTTCGGTCTAACTAGTAGTGCACATGCCAGCCACCAATAGACTTTAACATTCATAGTTTGTGAGTTCATCCCTATTCCCTTAGTGGTGCATAATCTTTGAATATTATTACACATCAGTTCCCGAACTATCACGTTCATTTTTTTTCTGAACACTTAAGGTTATGTTTCCAGCACAGTGTTCCATATACAATCACCATATGTATTACATTCTTGCAAATCACACATATCACAGCATCATTAAGCACAAAACCACGTAACACACGGCTGTGCATAGGTGAGGTATTCGTATACCTAAATTTTGTTACCAACTGTGCTTGGCCCAAAGTACTTGTAGATACCCATTCTGACTCCTGAAAAATCATTTACCTAGCTTGTGCAAGTGCCTATTTAGTGTCATTTTTTTTTTTCATTCTCGACAATTGTCATATAAAATTTATAGACTAATCTGAGTTTTTGGAAAATGTTAACTCTTGCCTTTGAACAATCCACAAAACTAAATTTCTATTAAGTTCATTATTTACATAGAAACGTGTATTCAACCCGTAATGTTACAGACCTGATTGACTGATATAATCTGACCTTTTCTAGCAGAAACTCTACATGGATGGGTTTGGCTCCTATTAACCTCCCCAGTACTGAAAATGTTTGGCTTGAGGTGAGCAATAGTAGTAGAAAAATTTTCTACAAGTTTACTCCCACTTCAAAAATGCACATCTGATGGCAATATGTAAACATCAATCATTCCACATAAATGTGTAATCCTATGGAATGTGTAGTATATCGCCAGAATGTGACTCTCAGCCTTAAACTTGAAGTCCCGAGGCCGACTCACCGCACCTACGCGCCCAGTGTGGAAAACTATCATTTGTGTTTCATCGAGGAACTGACCATTGGAAAACCGTCCGATTTTTAATTTAGTAAATCTGTGTGTTTGTTGCTGAGACGCCCAGCTTTGGGGTTTCATGGGAGTTAGCCGTACACATTTCCGACATTTTACGGGCTTTGCACCGGCGGTGATCATGTCTAACCGCCGGTGATTGGTCTTTCACCCACTTTAGAGGGTCCACACTTTGGCTGCCACAGGACACGTAAGATTTATATTTATAATTATGTCATACACTTTCGTGAGTCGATTTGGAGCGTAGTCCCCATTTCAAACTCACAGCTCGTTCACGAGAATGGTGAATAACAATACCATGCACCCACACCTAACTTGATGCGATGTGACCATGCATATGAAATGCAATATGCCAGTTCATGCGATGTCATGCTACATGCACAATAAGCTACATGCAACATTTAACAAACATGGATAAATATATTTTCTACATATAATTTTCTATCTTTAACATGGAAGAAATATGAATACTATCATCAGATTGAAGACTTGCTTTGCATTTCCGGCGCATCGTTGATTATCGACGTAACTGACTCAAAATGAGATCAAATCTGGGGTAAATAAAACGAGGCTTCTTTTTGTTGCCTCAGCGTTTTGAAACCTTATGGTTGAACGTCTGACTTAAGGAACATGAAGTTTTATGAAGCGAAAACGTCAATCTGGGATGTGAACCAAGTATTCGAAACATGAAGTATAAGGCTGTTGAGCAGTCTTTGGTACCTCAATATTCGATCAAATATTGGGGGCCCGAAACACGAGCTAATTCGGCCCCAGACAACTATGCCATTAAATGACCTTTAGGCTATAAATAGTTCAAGTAGGAAATTTCCTTACATTATGGAGTTCGACGGACCTCCCAGGTTTTGGTATCCACGCGTAGCCCTCGTCGTGTGGACCGACTTTACTTCACGGTTCGGTGAAAACTAACGGCCCGAACTCCGTAGATCCTAGAGAGAAGATAAAATCTCTCTCCCTCTCTCTCTCTACACTTTCTTCCTTTTTTTTCCCTCAAGCTCACCCCCTTACAGTCGGATTCCTCCCCTTTCTTCCCTTGTTTGTTCCATCTTTATCTCATTTTCATTTCTTTTCCAATTTCTCCTTTCACATTTTCTTTTCTCTTATCTCTTTCTTCTTTCTCTTTCGTTTTCTCTTTTGGATCACTCTCACACGTAGAGATCAAGTGGGGTAAACTTCCCCTCACCTTCCCTCTTGCCACTTGTCAACACCATGTTTATTCTCTTATTTTCCTTTATTTTTCTTTATTCTATTTATTGCATCATGTAACATATGGCTAAATGTAAGCTATGTATTTCACTTGCACCGCGCCAGCTTTTTCCATGTCCTCTCGATTTAGGGTACCATATGGCATCATATGATCATGTCATGTGTCACCCGACCCCTTATGCCTCGAAAAACGTGAAATTTCGATTGTCTTAGAATTCGACGAAATTCGATGTGGTAGTTAGATTTCATGAGACGATTTCAATAGTGAAATCCGTTTTTTCATCCGAGATCTAAATTTTTTTTGGATTTTTGACAAGAATTATCGTTTTACCCTTTCTCAGAAAAATTGAATTTTCTCTGGTTTTACATACACTATTAGATGGTGATTTTTTTTTTGATTAAACACTTAGGTTACAATGTAGTACATTTGTTCCCACAATGACTCGAGCTAAGGACCTCTCCCTCACTATGCCCACCTTTTGAAACATTAGCGCTACCACGATGAACTAAGCTTGATGGGAGAAGCAGGCAAAATAAGCGATACCAATACAAATTTGGACTCGCCAGGTTTTAGTCCAATTGCATGTTCTAATCTAAATAGGAAAGCCTGACTTTATGACAAATCAAAGTGATTTGAATTCATACTATGAAGTCTTGCTTTTTTTTTTTCGTTTTACATAAATTATTGGGCTAGAACTTGGAGACAGCCATAATCCCATCCCAACCCTTTACCCACACAGTAGTTTACAAACTAACTACTTATAATTATTAATAATTTCTTTAGGAAATAGATTTGATTTTGTAATCTAATGTTCTCACAAGTTGTTAAAGACAATCTTTTCAAGCAAATAAATCAACAGGGAGGAATAATGTAAAAAGAACAATTTTTGAGAACACAAGAACATCCTATTTGTGTTTTCTTTCTTTAACGATATAAGTCAGGTTTTTCTAATCCTAAATAATTTTATATTTTAGAAATGTTTCTTAAATCTTGTCGAAACGCCAAAATTCTTAGAGGCACTTTTTAAGTTAAAAACAATTCTTAAAAATAATATCAATGAACCTTAAAAGGTTGATATAGCATTCAGAATCATGTATGTTCTATTTGTGTATCAGAAAATATAATGTATTGATATATGTTGACACTTTCTTAGAAAGTGTATCAGAAAATATCACTGTCCGACGAAAACTGATGGCCCAAACTCCGTAGATCTTAGAGAGAAGATAGAATCTCTCTCTCTCTGTCTACACTTTCTTCCTCTTTTTTTCCTCAAGCTCTTTATCTTGCCCGGAGTTCCTCCCCTTTCTTCCGTTTGTTCCATCTTTATCTCATTTTCTGTTTCCTTTTCCCAATATCTCCTTTCCATTTTCTCTTCTTATCTCTTTCTTCTTTCTCTTTCATTTTCTCTTTCTCATAATTCTCTTTTGGATCACTCTCACGTAGAGATCAGTGGGGGGCTTCCCTCGCCTTCCCTCTTACACCACTTGTCAACACCATGTTTATTCTCTAATTTTCCTTTATTATTATTTATTTTATTTATTGCATCATGTAACATATGGCTAAATGTAACATGTGTCACTCCATTGGGGTACCACATGGCATCATATGATCATGCCACGTGTCACCTGACCCCATATGCCTCAAAAAACGTGAAATTCAAACCGTCTTGGAATTCGACGAAATTCGACGTGGTAGCTAGATTTCGCGAGAGGATTTCAATGGTGAAATCCATTTCGTCATTGAATCTAGAAAAATTTAAGTTACGACCAAAATTACCGTTTTACCATTTCTCGAAAAATTGATTTTTCGGGTTTCGTTCTTAAAGCTTAAAGAATTTCGTCCCGAATTCCACACACATTATAATCAACTCACATGCATATGTAGTGTATACAATCTAAATGCATGTAAACTAGCCATTTAAGTATTGATGACCAGCCACATACATTCCTAAACGGGAAGGGGATAGGTGGCGAAATATCGTGTCTCAGCGTAGTTGCTTATACCTTTCTTACGTGTTGCCATAACACTTTGCAACGCTTACGGTCTTGCGTCGCAAAACCTGATCCCGACGATCCATGATGCGCACTGGTCCCTCCTCGAAGGTCCCATATGTGTCAACAATAATCTCTCCCGATCAACTTCGCCAGGCTGGATCGGAGTATACTTCCGGGTATGGGGCGGGTGGTTTCTCATGGACACACGATAAGCTCGGTGTTAGCGCCCGGTAATAAGCTCAAATGTACCCGTGCTCTCGAGTATCGGTGACTTTGGCGCTCTCTTAACCCCTGCGCCGACCCTCTACCTTCTTTGAGGTCCAACGACACACACGAAGCCGACACGACGTGTCCCCGAAATCACCTCCATAGCGAAAGCTTCGTTGCCCACGAACTTGGCATACAAGCGATGGTCCCTTGAGTGCACGGAGAGCAATCCCATACAAATAGTCCTCGTAAGCGCCCTCCCATTTGAGTAGATAGAAATGTATTGTCAACCAGAACCACGACTCATAGATCTAAATAGGGTTGGAATACCCTATGCATATGAGATCCATGAATATCATTTGTGCATTCGTGCCGAGTAGTATCTTGAATCAACAAAATTTATATCCACAAGCTCCTGCTAGTATCAGCTACTACGGTATGTTAGTCTGAGGTCAAAGACTTCGGGATGGGTTTCTTGTCCTGAAATGACTCACAGTAGGCTGAAATGGTAGGAATTTAAATTGGATTTTAAGGTGGTGATAAAAGCAGGGGAGTTGATGGTTTGCAAACTGAAAATAAGGTGAAATAAAATATAAAAAGAACCAGCAAACATTGGGCCTTGGGTTTTAAGGTTCAAATATGAGAGAGTCCTCGGGTCTTTTTTCCTGCGTTGGGAGGAGGATGACATATGATCATTTCGAAGCCGGATCTTCATTGGCTTTAAAACCTAAACCCTAATAATTTTTCCTTTTGATGAAAGCATTTATTTGGCATTTATTGGTTCCTCATTTGAAAATCTATCACATGACCCATCTACGATGATTCGTAAAGGGAAACTAATAGCATCCACTTTGAACCCTAGAAGATTACCAAGTGATCAATGAATGCATCTACGAGTGAAAATATAACCCCTTAACCTCCGGTGGCTTTGTAAAGAGCAACTATTGGATATCAGTGTATCTAAAGCTAAAGAGTACCTTGAACCTAAAAAACTTGCTAAGTATTGGCCAAAAAAAGTGCAATGAAGAAGCTTTAAACCTAGGTTTTAAAATTTGGGAACTAAAATGTCCAACACTGCGATAGCAAGGAGACAAAAGTTTACCTTAAAGCCAGATTTGCCAGTAGCCCTCCTACGAGAGGAGAGGGAGTCACAGCCAACCATCCTCTGAGTTGTCATCTCAGAGAGTGTTTGGTAGGCGAGAAAGGAGAAAATGGGAGAAAAGAAGAGAAAAGCAGGAGAAGCTGAGCCTTTAATTTTATTCACGAAGCCAACGTCCCTATGCAGTGTATACAAAATGGCTTATATAGCCACCCAGAGACAAGTGAAAATGCAAAAGAAACAACAAAAGCATTTGCTATTACAAGGACGTGGAAGAAACCAAAAAAATTGCAACAAAAACAACAAAGCGGCCCAATCTGGCGGGGAGAACGGGGGCTGCGGGATGAAGCAGTCTTTGGGCTGTGAAACAGTGTTGCGGGAACAAAACCATAATGTCCCATTTTTCTTGCATTTCTCCTCTTCTTTCCCTTCTGAGTCTCCCCAATGCAATGCTTGCCCAAAGAAATATACCTAACGGAGTTTTCTAACATGTTTAGGGTATTTTTGTAAGCTAAATGTTGAATATTTAGAGTCAAATCACGAAACATGGAGAAAAAGTCTTCAAATACAGTTTGTACAAGACTTGGAGACGATATTGTCATTTTGTAAGATAAAGTCTAAGTTGATGAGATAGATCAGAAATAATGTAATGGAGTAGAATGCGTGAGAGGGTTGGGATTATAAGCATTAAATAGCTCATGCAAATGGAGTAAGCTCTTTCCATTGCACTCTCTGAGCTGATCAACGGGAGAGAGTGATCGCAGTTGGGATTTTGTGTGATTCTGACTTTTGCATAGAGTATGGTTAGCATGATTTTGGTACATAATTACTTGGATGGATTATGGGTTTTGTTTGAACATTAATTTAGTTCCTGCTCCCAGGTTTTATTGGAAGGCAATGTCTTTAACTCTAGATTTAAAGAAAAGGGGAAGTTTGGTTGAGAAAAGCCTAGTGGATAATGAGTAGATATGGAATCCTTCACAATTCCAAAGTTTTGTAGAATTGGGTGAATTTTGGTTTGAATCCTAGGATTCTTTTGCAAATTAAAAGTGTTTGGGGGAGTTGTTTGGAGGGATTTCATGTTGGTTACGTTGAAGGATGTAATAGGAGTAAATCTATAGGAAGAAAGTGCATGAAAAACTGGAAAATACACATTCAGAGATTTTTCGGTGGGTATGCGAAGTACATGAACATGTCTTAGGTACGTGTTAGTCTGATCATTTGCGGGCGACATGCGTGGTGGGGTGTGCAGTACATGTGATGCTCTGTTCAGCTAGACCAGTTTTGTATTTTAGCCATAACTTGCTCATTTCTTATCCAGATTTAAGTGAGATTTTAAGTAGTTATTAAAATAGACTTGAGAAAACCAAACATCGAAATGAATGTAAGTGAAATTCGATGCTAGAGTGGCCCCAAAAGAATTCACTGAGTGGGGCCATGTGCGGCAGTCTGTGCGATTTGATCATGATAGTCGGTGTTTTGGGCGTAACTTAGGTTGGTGTCGATTTGGGTGATTCAGTTGGAGGAGAACCGCCAGCCTGTGAACGAATGAATCTGAAGACGGTGGGTATGAAGTTAAAGCATACGAAAAAAAATAAAGAAATTCAGACTATTCTTAGTATAATCAGGGTGAGCCAGAGCTAGTTTTGGCATGAAAATGCCGCAACTTTGGATCGGATGATTCAATTGAGAATGTTCAATTTCTAAGAAAAGTAGATGCATCAGACGAATACATTAGCGATGTGTGAATACATCCTTTTCTGTATAAATGTATGAAATATGAAAATGGCCCGAACATGAAAAGCAATATGTCATGAACACGAGAATGTGATTAAGATACGGTAGAGTTCAGAAGACATATGATCATACTTATGACTACCTAGGACCAAAGAATGAATGAGTGGGCGTCTTGAGTGAGTGCTCGGCCTCTACAGATTGGCCTTCGGTACTCCGATTAGTCACTACCGCTCACGATTAATGTGGTACTCTGACCCAGTCTTAAGCACTCTGTCTGATTAGTGCTCACGGCACTCTGTTCCGAAATACTTCAATACTCTGTTGGTGCTACGGCACTCTGATGTGTGGGCGAGGCACGTCTGAGCAGTGCCGGCACTCTGCTGGTGCTCCACGGCACTCTGATTACATGTGCATGCAGCCGGGTACTTATTACATACTGCGTCTACTCATTTCTTATAATTGATTTAGGTAGTGAATGAGCCATATAGTAAGACAACGAATAAAAATAAGAATAAGATTTGAATGTACCTGCGTATGCATTGCAATATTTCTTGAGATGCTCGCCCATCGATTAATCTAAACATTATCTCTCTGGACACTCCCATATCGTTAAAATAAGTATAAGTTAAATAACTCTTCTGGGGTCGAGATGAACATAAGTCTGTTATAAGTATAGAGTGATGGTACCTCTTGTGATACTTTCGTATAATGAATCGTGTAGTACCTACGGGTACTCCTGTATCTGAATAAGCTCTGTAACTCTACGGGAGATCACGGACAAGCATAAGCTGTTATAAGCATAAGAAATTGTAAAGTCTAAAGATGACTACGTATGAGCAAACTGACTCTGTTGTTGTGGGATATGTTGAATGTATAAACTGGTATATGTATTTGGTGTGTGATGCACCTACGAAGGATTAATGTAAGTATCTGTATAAGTCTGATCGACCCTTGTATGTGATATGATTATGATGCATTCGACTTATCGTACCTATGGGTACTTATTCTGATATAAGATCGAGAAATCCGATAATCGGTTACATCTTTCTGAAGTATAAGATCAAGTAAGACCGATTATATGCTACGTAAGATGAAGCATAAGATACGAAATACATGTATTAGTTCTGTAATACAAGTATAAGATCTGAAATACAAGAATAAGTTTAGTAATACAAGTATAAGTTCCGTAATGCCAAGATATACTTATTTTAAGTTTAAAGATCTGAAATATCGGTATAAGTTACGTAGTACTTACGGGTACTTAGGTATAAGGATAGTTCCGCAATGCAATATACGTTCCGTGTCTCTCTGTGGTACCTCGCATTGGTACCTCAGAAAAGAAATTAAACTCGTGAGTATAAGTATAAGTTACGTAAACTCTACGGGAGATCAGAATGAGATAAGTACTTGATATCTTGTTTAAGTATCCTGCAGTAAGTATAAGCTACGTAACTCCTACGGAGCTCTGGAGGAAGCATGAGTACGTGATAAGTACTTACTCCATCCCAAGTATGTCTTAGAAGTTCGATGCGTTTATAAGGAATGCAGATATTGTATCTACGGAGATCGAATAAGATAAATTACGCCGTGAGTGTAAGATGAGTAAGTATAAGATCCAAATGTATAGAGTACAAGTTAGAATAAGAATGATCTTCTATAAATATAAGATCCGAATGCTATAAGTATAAGTCTGAATAAGCATAAGTCTGTATAAGCATAAGTAATTATATAAGTTCATTATATGAATGGCTGAAAATTCTGATATCTGTTATTGTTTTATGCTTTAAATGTGTGTATGCCAGACAGCTGTGTTTCCACAACTAAAGCGTAAAGCAGCGGGTTTTAATCGGGTGTGGAGTGAGAGAAAGACGTCCAGAAAGCTTCGCATCTTAATTTGGGCGACACACTGGTAGGGGTTAAATCTCTGACATGTCCGTAGCTACGATTTGTAAAAGTAAAAGTATAGTTTTTGTATATGTAAATGGGACTCAGAACTGTATGTATCTGACACTGTAAACACCACCATGGTGGTAGTTTTATTTTGTAATTTTGTATATGATATTCTGAATTGTTATAAGATGTGGGCCATACCCACAGGTACAAGTTCGGCTTTGAAAAAAAAAAACCAGGTAAAGAGTCCTGTGTATGGTCAGCTCGAACTTCAGTTGAATCGCATGTCCGAATTGGATAGGAATCGAGTGTGACATGCGATCTTTGAGATTATTTCAATTCTTCGTGCTTGGATCGACTCAACAATTTTGGCACTATTAACTTGCAAAAACTGCAAAATTTGCCACAAAATCGTCTCGATTAGGATAATAGGGACCTTAATGTGCAAATTGGGTTAATTCTGGTGATTAGTATAACTTTCGAAACACATAATAAATAGGGTTGAAAATAGCACTTTTTGAGCCTTGTCGGTGCTTGGGCTCGATGCTGAAATGATCCTCGGTGTACCACTATGCGTAAATGACATCCTTTGTGAACTGTGCCCATATCGAATCTAAATCTGTCTTGAGGTATATAAGCCTCCCAGCTCTCAGCGATGTTAACCGGTGCGAGATCTATCTTGGAGTGATAAACTGCGCACCTCTCGACTTATCAAACGAGTCATTAATCCTTGGTAAAGGATCTAGATTCTTGATAATGCTTAGTGTTATTTGTTGGTAGTCAATGCACAGTCGAAGAGTCTTGTCCTTTTTCTTAGCAAACAAAACCAGAACGCCCCATGGTGAAGTGCTCGGTCTAATAAAACCCTTGTCCAACAATTCCTGCAGTTGGACCTTCAGTTCCTACAACTCAACCGGTGCCATCCTATGAGGAGTCATAGAAATGGGCGACGTACTAGGGTGTAACTCAATGACAAAGTCCACATCCCTATGCGAAGATAATCCCGGTAGCTCATACGAAGCGATCCTCCTTCTCATAAACCCACCGAGTGGGCTAGATCTGTCTTGCTCGTCCTCTACGACAAACGCTAGCCAACCCATCAGTATCCCTCCACAGGTCGTGCACGATGCGGGCAAGCATCTTCTCCCCTAAAGTCACATGGATACATTCCGTGTGTAGGTAGTAATCCTCCTACTATCCTGATATTGATGATGACCGTCGGCTTGATCAAGCTAAGATGACATCAAAATCCGATATGTCATTCACCTGAAAGTCCACCGTGAGCAGAATCCCTGAGATCTCTAACTCACAATTCCGACATATCTTATCAACACTCACCCTAGTTCCTAGAGGAGAATTCACATACAAAGGCTTTTCCAAGGTTTCAACATCTATTCGCTTTTTCTTCTTGTATATGACAATAAACATGAAAGCGATGCACGAGATTTAAAACACTCTTATAAAAGAAGTGTGAGAGCAAAGCGATACCACAATATGGGCGATCATAAGCTCAATGCGTAGTACCACATCGTGGTGCACCTCTTTAGGTCCACTAAAGTCTTTGGCCTAGAAGTCTTGGCATGACCTAACCATTGCAGCCCATATGGCCCATATGCGAAATAGTAGGTGCTTGTGCAACACCTAGGATTGACATTAGTTCCCCTGGCCCATGCTGGGGTAAGGAGGAACAAGCTTTGCATTCAACGATTGTGGAACTATAGTGTCCCACTAGTTACAGGATCCTTACCTCTATGGACAATCTCGTCTCATATGCCGAATGCTTATGGCAATGGCGGCATATACTTATGCCCGGTGGCCTAGAAGCCCCGACTCGGCCTTGGCCTTGATAGCCGTGGCCCTGTCCCAAAAATCCGTACGAAACAGAAGTCTTTTGCTTCTTCCAAGAGCTAGAAGAAGATCGATTCTCCTTCCTCTTAGCACTAGCACTTATATCCTTTCTGACTAGTTGGAAACAATGACCTGCCACCATCAGGTCTCCTGCCTCAGAGGGCGGGGATCTTATGCCTCGAACCTTTGGGTGCCGGCCCCTTGGCTCCCATTGCACCAGCTTGTGCGATGGTGGCGACAACCACACGCTGCCTCCATGGGGTAGCGGTAGCATATGCCTCGAACCTTTGGAGGTTCTTGACCCCACCGACCCGATTGCACCGACGTGCGATGGTGGCACTTTGCTTACATCCATAAGGGCGGTAGCAGCAACAACAACCTTTATGGAGGTCTATTAGTCCAAAGCCGGTGGTCATGGGTTTTTACTCCACCCCGGTGTCCTCTTCCTCTGCTAGCCATCTACACGTGTCAAATAGCAATAGAGGTCTCAAATTTCTATCTCAGTCTAACTAGTAGTGCACATGCCAACCACTAATAGACTTTAACATCATGAACTACATCGTTCATCCCTATTCCTTAGTGGTGCATAATGCTGAAACTATTACACATCAGTTCCCGAGCTATCACGTTCATTTTTTTTCTGAACACTTAAGGTTATGTTTTCTAACCCTAGTGTTCCATATACAATCCACCATGTATATTATTCACACAAATCACCACACATATCACACAGAACATGTTAAGCACAAAACATGCAACACACAACAATGCATGATCTAGACCCAAGGTATTCTTATACCTAAATTCTATTACCAAGCTGTGCTTATTTCAGGAATTACTTGTGAATACCCACATTCGAGCTCCCAAGAAAAATTGTTTACCTAAGCTCAGATGCAAACTGTAGCCCCAATTTAGAGTAATTTTTTTTTTTCAGTTCCTCACATCAATTGTCTCACATAAAATTTATATAGACAATGCGAGTTCGGAAAATGTTAACCTTTGCCTTTGGAACAATCGAAACTAAATTTATATTACAAGATTCATTATTTACATAGCAAAAACTGGGTATTCAACCCAGAATGTTACAAAATATAATTGACTAGGCCACAATCCGGCCTTTTTCACAACGAAACTCCTGGATCAGTTTCGGCTCCTAATGTACCTCTAGTACCTTGAAAAATATTTCCCCAAACGGGGTGAGCAATGCCTAGTAGAAAATTTTCCTACAAGGGCTACTCCCCACCTAAAATGCACATGCAATGGCAATATGTAAACATTCAATCACATTCCACATAAATAATGTAATCCTATATAGAGATGTTCACGTGTCATGCATGAGATGTGACTTCTGTACTCTGGCAAGTCTAGTAGACTCACTTTTCGCACTACACACTCCAAGTGTGGAAAAACTATCATTGGTGTTTCATCCAAAGACTTCAACCATTGGAAAACCCTATAATTTTTAATTTAGTAAATCTTGTGTTTGTTATAAACCACAACACCAGATTGCTAGGACTGATATTTATCTTCTGTTTTGACTTTTGCGATGATCAATATAACATGACAGTTTGCTGTGTTATGGAGGATCTACCTGTTGCAACTGTTACCTGATTTATATTTATAATTATGTCATCGCTCGTGAGTCTCGATTTTTAGACGTAGTCCCGTTTCAAACTCACCACTCGTTCGAGAGTAAGGTGATCTTGATTTCATGCACCACACGCTGACTAAATGCGATGTCACCATGCATATATGATGCAATATGCCATTTCATGCTATGTCATCTCATCCACAATAAGCTACATCAACATTTAACAAACATGGATAAATATATTTTCTACATATAATTTACATCCATGAAAAATAGTATATCGGACGAAATATTTTCCACGCCGGCATGTTATTACATCGAGCAATAACACACACAAGAAATGGTCTGATCTCGGACCCATAAAAATGAGGCACCACCACAGTCCCTTTCCTTTGTTTTGAACCATGCTTGGTTCCATTTGTCACCAACTTAAAGAGAACATCGAGATTTCTGCTAAACTGAGAACATCAATCCCGGGATGAAAACCAAACCTTCAATCAGGGAATGTTGAAACCGATCCCAAAATTTTCGATATTGATCCCAAAATGTTGGGGCCCGAAACACTACTGATCGGCCCCAAAGCGGCTAGCATGTCATTAAATGGCCTTTAGGCTAGAAGAGAAAATAGTTAAAGTAGAAATTTCCTTATATTATAGAGTTTGTCGGAACTCCAGTTTGTAACCACCCAACGTAGTGTATCGCGTGGAATGAAACACATAGCGTCCGTGGCCCGGCCGAGCTTTCAGTAGATCTTAGTGAAGATAGAATCTCTCTACCTCTACACACTTTCTTCCTTTTTTTCCTCGCTCACCCCTTACTTGCCGGTTCCTCCTTTCTTCCCTTTTTGTTCCATCTTTATCTCATTTCATTTTTTTCCAATTCTCCTTTCCCATTTCTTTTCTCTTATCTCCTTCTTCTTTCTCTTTAAGTTTTCTCTTTTCTCCTCATTTCTCTTTTGGATCACTCTCATGTAGAGATCGATGGGAGTCCCTCTCTTCCCTCTTTTACTATTCAACACCATGTTTATTCTGTATTTTCCTTTATTTTTTCTTTATTCTATTGTGCATCATGTAACATATGGCTAAATGTAGTGCATGTATTTCGCTACCTGCATGGTTGCCATGTGTGTCCATTAAGTGCCACATGGCGTATATGATCATGTCATGTGTCCTTTGGAAGCCCATATGCCTCAGCGTGGAAATTACGGTATGCCAAATTCGACAAAATTCAATGTGGTAGCTAGATTTCACTAGATGATTTCAACAGTGTAATCTGTTTCATCATCCGAGATCTAAAAAAATTTATGATTTCTGACCAGAATTACCATTTTACACTTTCTCAGATAAATTGGTGCTATAGGGTTACATACACTATTAGGTGGTGATTTTTTTACGATTAAGCTGTGACACGTTGAGGTCCATTGATAACTCGTCAACCCGCGGAATACTTGTGTCTCATATTATGAGACCCATACACATAAAGTAAGCAGCCATATTGGCCCGCCCATCGATATTCACTAAAAAACATCAACTATATTACTATAGTTAAAGTTAATACATCACTCTTATCTGACATGTTTTAATTGTAATAATTACATACATGTTTTACAAAATGAAATCAAAGCCACATGGTGGCTTTCTTCTCAAAACGCGACTCTAATGAGCACGAATCTTCTTGAACACTCCATGTGCACGAAATAATGATCTCGACGGTGGAGTAATGCCCGGTAAGTGATATTAATCTCCTCGTGGGTTACTCTGCCTAAGTGCACATGCAATGATTCAACATAAACACGTTCAAGCAAATACATGATCCTACTTGAATGTCTACGTGATATGGATGAGAATGCGACTCATCCTTTCCCACTTCTCGAGCCCTCACTGACTCCTTCACGCATGCCTAAGCCAAATGTGAGAAAACACTATTTTCAAAACAAAAGGTTTTTGTTCTCGAAAACATACTATTGAGTTTCAGTAAAATATATTGGACAACCCTCCAAGGCGAATTGCTGGGTAATCCTCCGAAATAGTCATGGAGTCGCACTTCAGATGAAGCATTGGACAAGCTCTCCAAGCGATTTTACGAAAATCTTCCTTGGAAATTCCTTTACAACCATTTTCCATTTTCATTTCTTCGTACCATGCACTCTGCGCTAATTTTATAGGTTGCCTAAATAATATGAAATCGTTATCTGATTTAAACCACACGTACGATATATCGATTATGCGTATATTAACAAAATTTACATACCAACCACATGTTATTTAATTGTGTCAAATACGTCAAAATTATTTCCTTGAAGTAAATCAACGATCAATTGTAGTGCGATATGGCTCACCGTAATTATATTTTATATAATTGACCTCATGTTAACACATTAGTTCCACATTAACATTTCTTTCACCACGATTTGTAATATTTTGCTTACAACACACATGGACCATTTTCGGTCCAATCAAGCAAGCAGAGGAAGCATTTTAGAGTCCCAGTGCAGGTAATTTGTCGTGGGCGACCCTCTCTCTAGCATCGGTTCCACTTTGTGGGCAAAAATCCATCAGCCATTTTCGTGACAACGCTGGCTTAGTAATTAATTCGTAAATTATAACACATGGACAAATAACGATCCATGTCGATCCAAGGACTACCAACGGTCCAATTTCGGAACTTCGGTCTCGAATTTTCGAGGCCAGATCAAACGGCCTCAGACCTTAAATCAATAAACCATGGCTCTTAAAAGCAAGAAAATAGCAAGTAGGAAGACCCTTACCGCCTCCCGGGTGTCGAAACTCCTGGCCGGTGCCACGTGTAGCCCTTGCGGCGTAGAGCAACTTTATGCTTGCAGACGTGAACCGTGATCAAGCGAGAATCCCCAAAGAAGTTGAACAACATGCAGAATTTGATTTTCTCTAAACCACCCTCGCTGCGTTCTAGCAAAATGGAGAAGAAAGCTCTTTTTCTTTGCTTTTATTCCTCTTTTGTCTCTCTAAGCGCCACTTGTCAAATTCTCATTAACCGTTGGTTCCTTATCCACTTTATCATCCTCTTTGATTTTACATCGATTGAGTCATATAGTATTTTATGGGCCCCTTTTAATTTCGAGTTAGTAATTACGAACTGACACGTGGCTGCTATGAGCCCTCAAATGTCAAGTGTCGGCATTACGCTCGTTACTCGAAGCGTGCAAATTCCGTGTCTCGGAATTTGAGTCGACGTGGTAGCTAGATTTTGCGAGACGATTCAACGGTGGGAGGTCAGTTTCGCCATCCTAGATCTCGAAAATTAGGAATTTGATGAAATTACCATTTTCACATTTTGGAAAGAATTAGATTTTCTCGAGGTTCCACATAAACATGAGTTATAATGTCATGCGTCACTAGGACTCAAATGGAGACCTCTCCTCCCTATGCCTTACCTTTTGAAACATTAAGCATTTCTACTATGATGAACTAAACATGATGGAGAAACAAGCAAACAAAGTAGTACCCGATACAAATTTGGACACAAGCGCTTGATCAAGCGCTTGTTCTAATCTAGGAAGAGCAACTGTGACAAATCAAAAGTGGTGATTCATACTATGAGGTACTATACTTTTTTTTTCTTTCGTTTACGTCACTATTGGAACTAGAACTTGGAACCTTCATAATCCCATCCCAACCCTTTACCATAGTAGTTTACAAACTTATAATTATTAATAATTTCTTTAGGAAATAGACTTGATTTTGTAATCTAATATTCTCACAAGTTGTTAAAAGACAATCTTTTCAAGTAAATAAATCAACCAGGAATAATGTAAGAAGCAGTTTTTGAGAACACAAAGAACATCTCACTATTGTTTCTTTCAAAAACAATATAAATCATGATTTTTCTAATCCTAAAAATAATTTTTATATTTTCAGAAATGTTTCTTAAATCTTGTCAAACGCCAAATTCTTAGAGGCACTTTTTAAGTTAAAAACAATTCTTAAAATAACCATCAAACGAACATAAAAGAGCAAATATAGCATTCAGAATCATGTATGTTCTATTTGTGTATCAGAAAATATAATGTACTGATATATGTTGACACCCAAATGATAAATATGTTAGCATTTTTTCTATGTTTGGATTCATATGTAAATGTAGTAATACATGGAATCTCTATTCATCAAAGTGAGTCAAATTCAGTGATCCATTATATAGTCTAATTGGGGCTTTCGGAAATAGCAATCTGGAAATATGGGTGAATGTGTAGATGCCTAGTATAAATTTTATCATAATTGATGGGCTTGTAGCAATTTTATAAATAAATGGAAACTAGTTTATGGTCCTAAGATGGTTATTATATGGGCTATATAAATCTCATACATGTACTTTCAAACACTATTCCCTTAGAAGACTGAAAAAAACCACCACCAACATCATCATCTTCCTTTGATTCAAACATATCCATCATGGCAATCGCAATTGATTGAGGTGTGTTACAAACCTGAATATTTATTTGAAATTGTATTTTTATCATGCAGCTATTCACATGATTATGTTCAGTTTTTTGCCGGAATATGTATTCATGTATACCAAGAAATATTCAAACCAAACTCTCATTAAGTAGTATCGAGCCCGGTTCAAAGTTATGCCATGTGAGTGGATTCTTGGTGGAACTTTTGTTAGAGGAGAATTGATGAGTGAACCCAAAGTCCTACATTGGTGAAGAATGGGAAGGGTTATGAGTCTATACGTATGGACAATATGAAATTGGTATGAGACGTTTTGAGGGAGAAGTCCAAAAACAAAACTATGATGACTTAGACTCAAAATAGATAATATCATACCAATATAAAGGGAAGAGTCCATGAAATTTCCCAACAAGATGGTAAAACAATCATCAAACTACGAGGGGAAAAATATAATGGAAAAAGAAAATAGAGAGGAAAAGGCAAAAAAAAGAAGAAAGTAAAAATAAAATTAAGTTGAACATATTTATTTTATTTTCATCCTCTACTGAAACATACTTTATTTATTGATTTTCTTGGATATTTTCATTAGACATCGAACATTATTATTATTTTTTGCAATTTTCTTTCCTTACTATATTCAGAAACAACCAAACCAACATAAATGCATCTATATAGGCCTCATTTCTTCTAGAGTCAAACCTCTATCATTTCATTCAATTCCTATGAGAAGAACCACCAACATATGCTTCCCTTTCATTCTCTTCCCCTCCTGTGCCCTTTCCCTACCCTTCCATCCCTCTTCTCCCATCATCAACTCTTTCGCTCTCTGAGATCACCTCCCTCGACGATTTCCACCCCCATCTTTCGTTTGAGCCTAATTCCAACTCCAGCCGATCTGCAGCAATCTTACGCATTCACGGCTGCTCGGCTCCGATTCGGCCAAGCAATGGCTTATGCATTGTGACCCCTCCGGCCACGAGTTCGATACAGTGACAAATCCTCAGTTTTGGGTCGCTGGGATTCTCCTATTTGCTCCCTTGACTCTCACCGCAAGCCTCTCCCTCCACCCCTCTCTCCTCCATCCCGGTGCAGCGCTGCCATGTCTTAGACTTCACCACCCATACGAATGGCTCTTGTGCCTCCTCCCGGACAGGCTATCTCTTTCCCATTGCTCATAAGCTTACCTTTGCTTAGTCAAATGACCGTAAATCACGCTCCCCAACCCTACTTGTAATTTGTCAATAATCAGTATGGAGACAATCTTCATTCTCGTCATCATCTTAACTGCTTCATTATCAATTTGATCGGACAAGTGAGAGTCCCTACGAACCGTACTTTGGCTTAAGCAGAACATCTCAGCAGTTAGCAAAAATGGGAGCATCTAAAGCTTTTTTTTTTTACTCCAAAAAGTCATTTTTTTAGATTTAGCTAAAGTTTTAGATAGAGCATCTCGGTGAATCTAAAGTTTTATCTATTCTAAATCTATTCTAATTTTACCATTTCTCTTATTTAATAATTACATCATATACCCTTCATTTATCTATATCTCACTCCATACACTATAAATTTTATTTAAAAATATAAACATAAATATAAATAAATATTTAATTAAAATTTAAAATAAACAAATATTTAATTAAAATTTAAAATAAATATAAATATTTAATTAAAAATAAAAAATAAAAATAAATAAACTAGTATATTCCAGTGGTGAAAATTTTAGAAGTTACTAAATATATTTATAGGAAAGAAACTTGTAAAGAATTGGGGTTGGAGGGTAAAATGGTAAATATAGTTTAAGGAGGCTAAAAGCATTAGATTTTAGCCTTTGGGTGTAAAGCGACATCGTTTTATCTGTTCTTTTTAAAATGCATATATAAAAACGGCGTCGTTTGGGCTTCCCGGAAGTCCAAAAGCGATGTCGTTTTGAATCGATGTCACTTATTCAAGCGATGCAGTTTTGGACTCTGGAAACCAGCTTGGCGTCTTTGCTTGTGGTTAAAAAAAACAAAAACGACGTTTCGTTCTCTGACGAAGCGGCGTGGTTTGTAGGCTTAAAAAGCGAAATTAAATGCCTGGATGTTATGTTCGGGCAAACCAAAAATCGAGAAGAAGGAAGAAGAAGAGGAAGAGAAAGGGAGGGAGGAAGAAGTGCAGGCGTAGGGAGAAGGCAAACTGGGTCGCGTAGAGGTGGTCTGGAGTTTGCAGTCGGCGGCTTGGCATCTTTCACTCGGCTGCGAGCCTGAGAGGAGGTAAAAAAATCTCAGATCCAACGGCACTCGGCGCCGGTTTATGATCCAACCTCTCTTTTTTTAAGAGTAGTTTTCTTCTTCAAAAAATCTCAAATCCAACCTCTCTTTTGCATTTTCTGGTTTATGGATATTGTTGTTTGTGATTTGAATATGAAAATCACGGGTATTGCACTGTTTGGTTGTTCTTTGGGCTTTTCAGATTTTTTTTTGTTACCAGAACTCAAGATTCCATTCTCTTGAATTTGAACCCCAACGGTCATATTGTTGAGGCCAAAAATGCATTTCCTTATTCAATCGGTAATGTGATGAAGGCAGTGATCAACTATGTTGCCAGCATTTGGCGATCATTGTTAAACCGACCTATTTTGCTCTGGTTTGCTCCAGCTCTTTGAATCCCGGTTATTAACTTTTGCTCAGGTTTTGCTACAACATTTGGGTGCATCGCATAGACGATTCAAAGCAGGGATATTATCTCTTTCCATATCTTGAAACTATTCACAATCATCCCCAAGCGTTCAAATCCGCTCTCTCGAAATATAATTAAATCCATGATATTATTAGCATTTGCTACTTCATTCTCATTTATTTCTTTAATTGATTGGTATAAAAATTAAATCATTAAGAATATGTAAATTTTTAGTAATTTTATTATATTTGATTTTCTTTGAGATTTTTCATTAGATAATAAATATAAGAAAATTATTTTCCTTAACATTTTTTTAATTTCCTAAGGCTTCATTTGGAACCTAAAAAGCATTAGGGAAAGAAAAAAATACTAAGAAAAATGATTTTCTCATATTTATGTTTCAGCATGGAAAATATAAAAGAAAATAAAAAATAATCAAAATTTCTCAAAATTTTACATATTTTTAAATTTCTTAGTCTTTGTATACTAGAGAGAAACAAATAAAATGAGTTTGAATAAATGTATAGATTGAATTTATTAAATTAAAGTCTATTTTTTATTTTCCTCAATTTTCTTTCCTTCCACTTTTCCTTTCTATTTTCCTTAATGTTTTCTTTTCTTAGTACTTTCGGAGTTTCAAACCAAGCCATAGTGTTTTCCAATAACCAAATACAACCAAAAGATATCAGGGAAATAAACAGCAAGGCATTTGATAATGCCAAGGGCGGGCAGGGAGGCAGGGGTTCATCCGCTCATACCGTACGTAACAATCCTAGGAACACCAAAAGAATCGCAACAGTCAAGCGTCCAGCCGAGGAAGACGTCGAAGATTACAGCAATGGGAGGACAGCCACTCTCAAACATATCTCTGAAATCCTCATAAATGGTTCTTTGAGCTTTTGGTCAACTGGATGAGAAATCAGGAGATCTTCTGAGGAAATCAGCAGTGTTCTCCTATCCCTTTCAATAGTCCTTCAACTCCGAAATGGGATGATGGAAGTAAGATTTCTGGGGTTTTGGAACTGAAATGGATTCCTGGAAGAATTTGCCAGGGTGGTGATGATGGTGACGTTGATGCCTCGCGAACGAAAGAGCGGCGGGAGAGGTCTAGCATTGGGAGGTGTGGCTTGTGCCATGAAAGGGAAGATCACTATACGGAGAGGTGAGAAGTGTTGCAGACTCATTATTGATGGTGGTGATAGGCTAGGGTGATTACAGAAAAAATATTCAAGTGGGTTTTATAGATAGTATAGGATACTTATCATTAAATTCAAATTTCAAATTCAACCGAAGAAATATTTGGGTTTTATGTTCATTCAATGAAAAATATTTGGTAAATATTTGGGTTTTTTGTCCATTCAAACAAAAATATTTTGGTTTTATGCCCATTGAAAGAAAAATATTTGGGTTTTAAACTTGTCATTAAATTCTTTAAATTCAAATTCAAATTCAACCGAAGAAATATTTGGTTAAATATTTGGGTTTTATGTCCATTCAAAGAAAATTAATTGGGTTTTATGTCAATTCAAAGAAGAAATATTTGGTTAAATAACTTGATGTTTTGTAAATCTAACCCTTCCCATGTTTTTCCTTATTTGGACAAAAATGTCCTTCACCATTTTATATATTTACATATATATTTGAAAAGTAAATGTTTTACAAAGAATGATGAGGTTATTTTATCAAAATTATGTCAAAAATTAAGAACAGTTAATTTCAGAAATTTTGTTTTTAAATGTTCTTTTAATTAAATCACCCTTTAAAGAATGATTTCTTTATTTATAGGAATAGTTAAATAATCAAATGATTTAATTTTCTCCCCATTAAGTAATCATTACCTTATTTATAAGAGCTATTTACTATTTCTTTGATATTTTAAGGATTTTAATTAATTTTCTTATCTATCTTCAAGAATCTCATCAAAGCGATTACATTTTTGTTCCAATGATGATGGTGTGAAGGAGACGATTCTTGAAGGTGACTCTTGGCTTATTTTGGACATGTCCATTCAAAGAATAAATATTTGGTTAAATAACCCAATATTTTCTAAAAATAACTTATTTTGGACAAAAATGTCCTTCAACATTTTATATATTTACACATCTTTAAAAAAAATGTTATTTTACAAAGAATAATAAGGGTATTCTTATCAAAATGATGTCAAAAATTAAAGAAGGGTTAGATTTATTGGTTTTCAAAAGTTCTCAACCATTCAAAGTTTTAGTTTTCTCCTCGTTAAGAAATCATCTCCTTCTCATTCATTTACCACTTGAGCTAGACCAGTTCAAGCGTGGATCTCTTGCAACCTTCAATTCCTTTACCACTTAAGTCAAACTTCAAGGGCTATTCAAATGAGATTAAAAAAAAAATTATATTCTCTCAAATCACATTTGATTAATATAACACACATATATATCATGCCCTGATTGCAATGACAAGTACAAAATTATGAAGATATTATCAGCTTTTAGGCGTAGCGATGTAGTCGGATTCGAATTCAATGGGAGCGAGATTAGTACTATAAGTTTTACAAATTTTTTTAAAGCAGCCTTCAACTCAATGGCTTAATATTTAGAAATTTCGATTGAAGTAGTATAGCATTTGATTAATTTCTAAAATACAATGGGGAAATTATTTTCAAAAAAACTTGAGTGGAGGCAAATGCCCCCATTGGGCATTGCTTAGATCCACCGTTATATTCATTGCAATTATCAAAGGATCAACACGTTATTGAGAGAAACACACTATAAGAAAATTGAGTAAAATGCATTCCTTGTTGAAAATGTCAAAGGCATGTCTCGAAGCTACCTCAATTACAAAGGCCTATAGAACCTGTCTCTATCACACTAGTGCGATACAATTTTAAATTTATAATATATAGAAGACATTTATTGCTTAATTAAAACAAAATTTTATTTTTACATACATACAGATTCCTAATTCAAATGTCGGATGTCATTGTAAGTTATATGGATCTCCTCATCATGGTACAATTGCTGATGGTTATGGGTACCATGGGCCCCGAAGCTCAGATTGCACCTAGTCAGTGACCTTTGAGAGCTGATAGGACTGAGCCCCAGCCGGTAGCCTATGAGCCGCCGTCCGATCTCAGCTCAGTGCCTCGATGGGACTAGGCCCAAAAGCCAGTCGGCCCAAGAACGCCTGGTGCCCGGGCACCTCTTATCCTAGATGCCTTTTCACCCAAGTATTTTCTTTCCCGATCGGCAACTCCGCAAGCAAGCGCCAATCAGCTCTTCATGTCCTAGTAAATGTACTACTAGAATCAATCACCTTGTCTCGATGGAATAGGAAGGCCTCTCAACGATGGCCCCTGTCGGAAACGAGTTATAAAGAAGAACAAATCATCATTCGAAATAAAAGCCACGCTTCCCACATCTTTGTAGGAAGAAATGGATTCCTCTCCGGGAAAAGAAGATGGATCTCTTTCTCCTTCATAAAAGCAAATCATACCAAATGGGAATGCAGGAGTCTTGATTGAGATAACTGCTGCTCTGGCTCTAAGTCTTTGAAAAGAGCCTTTGCCATCGGAGGAGCGACGGAACACCACCGTCGTCTTCTTGTTTGTTTTGCAGGTTGCGATTAAGCGGTAGATGCTCAGGCCCGATCCATTGACTCACGAGAATTCGGGAAGCTACAATTGGCGCCGTGTGGGAAAGCGTAGAATATCTTAGAGATGATCTGTGAGCTTGGGTACACCACTCGGTGATCTCCGATCTGCAAAGCCTTGACCATTCTCGAGCATCCCAGGACCGTCGAACTCCGCCATGTCCGGCAACCCGGTAAACCTGTGGGACAGTTCCTCACGTGGCGCATGAGGAGATGGAGCGAAATAGGAGGCGCGATGGCCCGAATTAAACGTGAACCATTTACGAGTAGAAGAGCGGCGCTGAACCAAAGCAGAGTCCAGTACGGGCGGGAACTGAGGTGTTGCAGGTGAGCGATATGCAGCGATAAAGGAAAGAGCGGAGCACCTTTCGATCATGTGATCGTCAAGCTGATGGCTCTCTTCGGACAACTCTCACTTCCCGTTGCTCGCACCCACACGAGGCAATGAGAAGCTAGAATCGAAGAGACCTCGCCAGCGATCCGGCCAGGCTATGAATGGAGCGGCGCCGAATGCGAAAAGAGGGCGGATAAGCCCGTTCTAATTGGCCCTGAACATATTGCCTGCCGGTTAGAACGCCCATTTCTACATACATGGTATCCATCCGGGGCGCCCCCCGTCCCGCATGCAGCCCTTTATCCCCCTGTTCAAGGACCCTATGACATGTTGTCCTCCCCTTTGGGCCAGCATATTTTCGACTATGAACCTCCTCGCGGATTCGTTATTCCGCCATTTGCTATGTCTGTGGCTCCTCCCGTCCGTCTGATCACATGTGCACTTCAACCAGCGTGATCCTCAATGCTGGGGATGATAGACTTCTATGTAAAGTGTTCCTGGCCAGCCTCAAAGGCCCAACTTTGGCTTGGTTCCACAAGCTTGCTAGAGGGTCGATAAACTCATTCGTGAGTTGTGGTTGCGTTCGTTTGCGATATTTGTGCTTTCGATCCGGGCGAAGAAAGGAATATCGGCTCCTCAAGCTATCCTCAAGCGAGAAGACAAATCCGTTCGGGACCGCGCGCGAAGTTTGAATGGTATCGGCCAGTTGATATTCTGATATGGATGTGGTCCTGCAAAACTTCCAAAGAAGCTTTGGACTGACCACCCCGTTTTTCTAGTCTTTATCCCTAGATCCCCCCGCAACCATGGAAGAATTATATCGACGGGCAGATAAGTTCTCCTTGGCTGGAAGAACGACATTCGAGACCACCTCGCAAACATAATGAGAACCGCAGTGGTGGCCCAGGAACATAAGGCTGTTCAAAGATAAAGTAGCAGAACAAGGGTGAGAATCGCTCGACGGTGAGTCAGCGAAAGAGCCCCCGAGTTCCTCCTCTCAACATCGCATGGCCAGAGCTCCTGCCTCATTCGGGACCTCCTCGACTTCAAGTGGCCCCCACCCATGAGGGCGGGTCCAGACCAGCGCAATAGATCCCTAAGGTGCGATTATCATAGGGACCATGGCCACGAAACCAACCATTGCCAGAAAGCGAGTTCCTGGTGGAAAAACACTTATTGAATTTGGGCACCTCAGAAGATATATACGGGAGCCGATCAATGGGGTAGCATTCGCCCCCACAGCTGACACGGTCATTGTTGGTATTGAGCATGCCTCGACGTCCCGACAAGCCATCAACTTTATACTAGGGGGACGATCGATGCTTGATGTCAGTCCAGGCGAAAATATACTACGTCGCGCCGATTGAGCCGGGGTGAACGAGTCGGTAGCGAAAACATCACGATAGTTTAGTAGGTTGTGACCCTATATCCCTTCCTCATCAGCCCTACCAAGGTCATTACACCTCATTCTGTGCACTTGTACTTCTTTGTCGGTATTAACGATTTTACGATGTACACGGGGGTCCTCGTCGATCTAGGCAGTCGCGACGTTTACTCGCCTCCATTTAAGTCGCTGATCATCTGGAGTTCATGGCAAGGTTTCTAGGTTTAATGGGGCTACCACATTGACAGTTGGGGATATCGCCTTTCCCGTCCAAGTGGGTCCAATAATTCAACAAGTAATATTCTCGGTGGTAGAGGATTTGGGGCCATACAATGCCATCCTAGGCCGGGCCTGGCTACACTCCATGAAAGCGATAACATCCACGTACCACCAAACAATCAGCTACCTAACTGCGTCCGAGCAAGTCGACCTTTAGGGAAGTCAGTTAACCGCACGACAATGCTATCAGCTCTCAATACAAGGACGCGAATAAGGGGAATGCGCCGGTGAACCATCCCTTGAGGGTCAACCTCAGCAATAGCAATCTGCAGTCATCGCGATGGAGGGGACGAAGGCGCCGTGATTGATCCCATAGCAACCATCCCTTTATGGACCGGATAGATGCATCTATGTTAGTACCCTCTTGTCCGAGGAGGGGAAGGACCAATTATGCCTCGTGATACAGTTAAATGCTGATATATTTGCTTGGACTCATGCAAATATGACCGGAATAAGCCGCGCATGCCTCGCCTGATTGTTAAGCGTTGCCCGTCCGCCATGCTAGGTTGGGCAAAAGTGATACGCTTTCACCCCGGATCGCCTTGGTCATCCGGATCGGTCGGTAATCTTAACGAGAATGGATTTATCGAGTAGTTAATACTGAATGGCTGTGCGTGGTAGTTGTCCCAAAGAAGGGGAACAAATGGAGAGTATGTGTGGACTACACGGACCTCAATGACGCATGTCCAAAAGACAACTTCCCCCTGCCCCGCATATATCAGCTTGTAGACGCTTTGATAGGGCACGGTATGCTATCCTTTCTGGACGCCTTCTCGGGATACCACGGATCCCATGCACCCCAGATCTGAGAAAAACATAAGTTCATCCTCCCCATGGACTCTACTGTTACAATGTGATGCCTTTCGGCTTAAAGAATGCATGGGCCACCTATCAGAGGTTGGTGACAAAGATGTTTTGATCGTTACTCGGTAGTACAATGGAAGTCTACATTGATGATATGCTGGTAAAGTCCAAGCAACGCCGGATCATGACTGCATCTCAGCCAAACCGACCTCTCGAGTATGGTATATGGCTTGAACGCCAAGTGTGCCTTTAGGGTAGTCGACAGCGGCGATTCATGGCTTTATGGTAACCCGAAGGGAATAGAAGGCCAATCACCGCGCGGCAAGGCCATCTTACAATCCACCGGCCCCGACTCCGAAGAGATCAGCCTAGTCGGTTTGGCGGCTCTTAAACGCCTTTCCACCGGTTCATGGACGTTTAGAAGCCCCTTATTCACTACCTTGAAATTTCTCGGGCTAATGGAATGAGAATGAAGGCCAGTGCATTCGTAGTAATCAAGCAATACGACTAAAGCCCCAGGTCTTGTGAGCCCGGCGGTGACACGCTCCCATCTACATAACGACCTGATATAGTAGATAAGCATAGATCACTGTTTAAAAATGTGAGGACCCAGCGGTTGAGGTATATTCTTTGTCGACAAATAGTTAAGCGCGGAAGCAGAGATATAGCCACCTCGAACAAAGGCACATGGCCCTCGGGACGGTTGCCTAAAGCTAGCCCATACTTCGGGCTCGTCCATTGTATTGGTACTAGCAGATCTTCCTTTCGAGGCCAATTTACAAACCTAATCGTCTCGGGGAGAATACTACCGGGCAATGGAGTTAAGCGAGTATGGAATCCAGTACAAGCCGAGACTTTCAAAGAAGGGGCAAGTCTTGGTTGACTTCATTACAGAAATTCCGCAGTTAGACACACGCCCCGGTGAAACGGGTTGGTGGACACTCAACATAGATGGGGCTTCCATACAAACCGGGGCGGGCATTGGTCTCCGCACTAACTCTTCCTACCGGGGAGAGAGGATTGAAATCGTAGTAATGACCGGGCTTCAGCGACCACCACAACGAATCAGAGCAGGCATGATAACCGGACTCAAGCTCCCATTCTCCATGAGTGCTGACAGTCTTTCGATTCAGAGCGATACACAGCTAGTTGTCGGACAAGTTAACGCATAATTTGAGTCCAAGGAACCCCGAATGACGAAGTATGCTTCCTTAGTCAAACAGAAATTAAAAACCCTCTCAACCTGGAAACTTGAACATATCCCCCGGGACTGTAATGAGAAGGCTAACGCCTCGTCGTCATGGTTGCCGACACCACCAGAAACCATATTACTCCCTATCTACTATCGCCCGTACTTCTACCGTATGCCTGGCAAACCAGATAGAGGTCCCCGTCCCGGATGGACCCCATACCTGCCATACTTAGCCAGGAGAATCCCACGACAAGAGGCAAGGCTCACAAGCCGATTCAACAAATCTAGATCTCCATGATGACCTACGCCTATACAAACGATCTCGGGCAGCCATACCATGTGTCTAACCCTGCCAGCCAATATATATTAGTTAAATTGCATGAAGGCATATGCAAAAACCATCCGGGGGGAAGAACTCTAGCCCACCGGGCCCACACTCAGGGGTATTATTGGCCAATTATGAAGTCAGACGCTGCCGACTACGTCAAGTAATGTGACTCTTGTCAACGGATGTCCCCATTCAAATCACGCAAGACTCGGGTTCCATCACTAGCCCGCGGGCTGCATTCACCACCCGAATCGGAGAACGCGCCCGCTTCCCATCGGGCCTACTAAGAAACTATTATCGTCGCCACTATTATTTCGCAGAATGAATAGAGGTCAGCGCCTTCATCAATCAAATATAGAGATGTTACCCGTTTATCCGAAAACATCGTTTCACCGGGGTTCGCATCCCGAGATCAATCGTGATCCGATAACGTTGCGCTGACAAATGAGTCTAATGACTTTGCCAGAATTGAAGATAAAAATTTATACTCTACCCCAGATCCACAAAGCAATGGCTGCGTAAGCCTCTAACAAACCCTATCGATCGCTGAAAACGGTTAGACTTTGCTAAAGGGAAATGGGTGGAAGAACTTCCTGGAGTGCTCTAGGCCTATAGAACCACTGCTCGAAAGCTAACTAGCATTTCTCCTTTTGCGCTCGCTTACGGGATGGAAGCCGTTATCCCTACCGAGGTTGGTCTGCCCACCATCCAAATAGATACTACCATTCAAAATGTGAATCAATACCGTGGAGCTGGGACGTAAGTGATTTAGGTCATGAAGTCACGGAACTGCGATAACGCCCTACCACCAACGCCGCCGGTGAACTCTTATAAATGTGACGTAAAGCCTCGAGTGTTTCGAAGAAAGGACCGGGTCTTGAGCAAAGTTTTCGGTGAATATCAGACTTAATCGCCAGAAATTCCAACTCAACTGGAGTCGTACGGCCGGTCCTACGCTATAGATAAAACAGATGGAACCCCTGTACCAAGAATGTGGAATGCCACGCACTTGAAAAGGTATTATCAATAAAAGAATATCTTTATTTTTGCCTACTCGCATATCCTCGCATATCTCTTCATTATACAGGTCAAACTAAAAGCCCTGATGGCTAGTGAATCGATTCTATCCAACCCACATAGATAACCTCTACTCGGTCAAATTTAAAAGCTTGATGGTATAGCAACCCGACCTTATCCTACCTTCCTAAGATAGACAATATATAGCCGTCAAATTCAAAAGCCCTGGATGGCGCAAAGAAAACGACTCGGTCCGACCCGCAAAGATAGATCGCTCTAGCCGGCCAAATACAAAGTCGGATGGGCGCAAGAAGATGACTCGGGTCTTACCAAAGACAGATCACTTAGCCGAACAAATGCAAAAGTCTCTGGGATGACCTAATGAATAACCTATCCCGGCAACAAAACGCTCCATCCTACCAATATCGATGGTTCTTGGTCGCACGCGCCGGCTGGCAGGCGCTTTAACAAAATCAGCAAACTGATGGCGCAAAGATAAAACATACAGCAATGTATTAAACAAAAATTAACGAAAAAGAAGTAGGGGATGTAAATTGTTTGGTGCAACCACTGAACAATACAAGTCTCGTCTCATAAAAACACTAAAGCCCTAGTTGACTATGGCATCCTCAACCCTACCGTCCGACGAGGCCAAGGGACCCATCAAGAGTAAATTTCCCTCTCCTGGCACGGCCTGCCGTTTCTGACCGCTCGCTAATCAGCTACTCTGGATCGATCCGGCCGGAGCGATCGACGATGCATAGGGGGGCAAAGCGAGGTTAGCAAAGAACTCTAGCATTAACGGATCGGGCGATCCGCGATTCCATCCGGATCCGAGGTCGCTCTCGCATATGTTATGTGTTAATATGCAACAACCATAGCCATAGTTGAATAGCGTGTCGCAGCTTGCATCGAACTCGGCCTCCATCGTCTCTCTATCAGCAACGGCCTTCTCCCGGAAGGCGGCGAAGTCATCCCTTATAGTCCCGAGCTCCATGACCAAAGCAAGTCTCTCGTCCGTCAAACGACTGTTTTCTTCTTCCGCCTTCTTACAAGCTTCCCCCACCATGACCATCGCCTCCTGAGCAACTCCACACTCGGACTCCGCCTTCAGGCGAGCATTTTCCGTAACAGCTAAGGCACGTTGAACCCGGGCAAGCTCAGACTCCACCTATGCTCAGGTATTGACGACCCCTTCGATCTGCAACTTGGCCATCGCTGCCTCATGACGCGCCGCATCCCTCTCAGCCTCTAGCCGGGAGGCCCTTTCAGCAAATTCCTTGGCCTCCAGCTCCAGGCGGCGGCACGCCAACTCATCCTCCTTCAATGAAGCACTCTTCTTCTCCCGCTCGGCCATCCCCGACTAGACATATAACCGCAACCATTCGGTGTCCCTTAGCCAGAGCTCGAACTCGTGATGCTGAAGCGCCATGTTCTGAATAGTAGCAATGGCCTGCAAAGAAACCCATTAGGAGTACCGAAATCAAGCATGGGTGTTAATGTCACAATGAAACTCGCTATCTTACCAGTTCAGTCGACTAAACATAGTTACGGTTGTGGACTTGTATCCCGTCATCGATAATTCGCTCAATGTCTTCCTTCCGGGTCCGTACAAGGACGCTTATCGAGTAGTCCTCGCCAAGACCCATGCCCCGAGCATCTACCGACATCCGCTACGTGGATACAAATTGATCACGGCTGTGCTCGCCGCTGATGGAAAGGCTCCCAATGCAAGACATGATATACTTTACCTCGGGCTCGCCTCCCGAAAGGCCGAGCATTTCCATTCTCAAAGGATCCGGCACACTCGGAGGAGCATAATAGTTGGTTGCGATCCGGGCCCGGCTACCGGGGTTTAGGCAAACGACCGCTGCGGAACTTCGACCGCTAGGCTGACCCCATTCCAACGGGGGATTACCCGCGCACTTGAATCGGGCCTGGCCCCATTTAATTTTATTCCGCCAATTTCGCGCCAGCTCGCTTCGATCTGTGGCACTGCTCGAGAGCCAGGATGACAATGACTTGCATCTCGATCCTCCCTGCAGGGACTAAATCCAGTCCGCAAATCGGAGCAGGATCGACTCATCATCGGAACTCAGTCGCCGTCTTCGCGCTGCCAGAACGGCTTAAGAGTCTCGCCATCCTTCCTCCCGTTCCTCCTCCTCCAAATCCTGGAAATCCTCGTGTTCGCCACTAACCCAAGGAACGAACTCTCCCCCCTCGACCCGTGCACGCCCGGCCGCCTAACCCGCCTTTCCTTTAATTGTTATCACTTGGGGGGCAGATCCGACCACTTGCTTAGGCAAAGGCAGTCGTTCGGGACGGCTACTTCTGGTTCTCCGATTGGGAACGGGTTGGGCAGAACTAGAATCCTCACTAGGGGAGGTCAACAAACCCGATGAGCTCCAAGCACCCTACACCCGACTTGATGCCTTAACTACCGGCCACGGTGGGTCGGCACAAGCCAAACCGACGCACACTGTAGTCAAGAATGACAGTGTCCCTTCCATGACGCCCAAGGCAATGGTCGAATGACCGGAGGGCGTAGGTGGTCTGTCGCGCCACGACAGATATATTGTCTAGAGTCAAGAGAACCTTGTAATGCCAATTCTACTGATATCCTCTATAACCGGCGCATTTTCTCTCAAGCTTAACTTCCAATCTGGGGCCTAATTAGCCTACCTCGCTAAGCCTTACTTACACGAGCAAACCCAAGGTTAGTCCATCATCACATACTATAGTCCGGAAGAAGCACGTGCCAGTCTAACCCGACCACACCTAGAAAAGATTGAGACCGCTGATGTCAACGAAGATTCCATCGGGGGAGCCCGGGGATTCCGGCCCCTGTGGTCCCCTATCAGCAACACCCCTTTCGCCTCGGTCTTAGGTGAGTCGGGGAGCCCGTTAACAACTTGAAGTCGGGGATTCAGAACCGACATAGACATCTGGCCGCCCTGCCCTACTCTAAGAAAATAAATTATATACAACTCGACCAATGAGAGGTCGAGTTGATATAGGTGGTTCAACACACAGCACCCTATTAAAATACGAATGACGTTGGGGTAGATAAGAGCCGGGGGCGCACGGGTGAAATGCAAAAACCGCTTGACTAGGGCCGGCACCGGGAAATGTAACCCGGCTGCAAGGTGCTTCCAAGTAAAAAACACACCATTATGTTCTCCACCCAGAGTGAACTCGTCCGTCCTCTCCATCAACCGGAGGACGATGTTATTAGGCACCTCGCAATAAGCCATTAACTCCTTCATCGCCTGGGACGAGACGAGCGTCGCCATAGGCTACGCCGCCCGGCGCCCGGGCGACCACTCGTGGAAGTTTCTTCCTGACCCTCGCCATTCTACAAGCAGATCAAAGGAGAAGAGAAAACGACATGACTCCGCCATATACCCACTGGTACAAAGGCATACCCTAAGACTGTGCAAGGACCGCCTGTGCCGACAAGTGTTAAACCACATCCCTTCCCTTCCAGTTCCTTACACCTAAACTACCACTCACCAGGGGCCAACATTACTAAGGGGCGATGATGGTTACCTACGGAATAAAGTGAGCAAGTGCTTGCAACAATGACCCGCGAACGAATGCAAGGTTAGACCAGCCTATTTGCAGCAGTTAGTCGCCGAGAGAAAAGTAGATAAACAAAAATAACACGAAAGGGAAAAGAGTATGGCTTAATGATGCCTATCTATATATCAACGCCTGTGGCCTGCGAACCAGATTTAATGGGTCAGAGCGACCGGGATCGCTCCGCCCCAGATCTCACCCACCACGACGGCTCGTGCTCTAGGGCATAGTAAACTAAGGTGGGCCAAGCCCAGGGGCCTTTCTCTCGGGTGATTAGATCGGCCCGTTAATAAGTTTTATAATGTTCAACTAGGCCTCAATTAGACAAAATGTTCGAATACGTCACATGAAATTGCAATAAGACGCTAAGCCGTTAAAAAACTGCAATTTTATTAATTACACCGAAAAGGTGTTCGACATTACATAGCAATGCTTGTTGCCAAGCAATCACATTACAACATGACAAACTAATATTCATAACACTCAAAATATAAAAGAAAAATAGGCAAAGCATCCGCCGTCGGAACCAAGAGAGAAGCTACCATAGAGGCCAAAAAGAAGGGAAAGATGAGATTGGGTCACGTGATAAGCCAAGAAGAAGGGAAAGACGAGGACTAATACGCAGAGGCTAAGAAGGAGGAAAGACGGAGATGGCCGGGTGGAAGCTCGAGCGATCCCCGCAGATTCATCTACAGCCCTGCTCCATTTAAGTTTTAGAACCACCAAACACTTAACATTTCCGACTGGCCAAACCATGCGCCGCCGATCCATGCTTGGAAGGCACGCCAAATAATCGGGTCACAACCATCCTTCATCCCTGCTAATCCCCACCCGTGAGTCTCAACCAACATTCACCATCCTTCTCACGATGAACATGGATAACCAGTAAGACAACGAACCTCGTCACCCTCTAGCCTTTTATAGTAGCCATCCAATCCCAGGATCAACCCGTTTAATCGTGATAAGATCTAATGCGCTTCAAAAAGCTACAAAATTCACATTGAACAAAGATTGATCGCTCATCGCTCCCCATGAGTCACGGCTGCTTGTCCTTTTCCAACCGGACGATCGCCCCTCCCACGTGAGTGTTGGGGCATCAGCTGGTACCACTGGCCCAGCTCACCCCGAGCCACCCGACCTGCACCCCAAGAGCCCTCACGGGATCTCAGCCCAAAAGCCGCCGGCCAGGAGTCTTGGCCGACTTCTCCGCCGGTGTCTCACGATTCAGCCTAAAAGCCACAAATTCTAAGAACGCCCAACATCCTCCGACCGGGTGCCCGGGCACCTCTTATCCCAGATGCCTTTTCACCCAGGTATTTTCTTTCCCGATCGGCAACTCCACTAAACGAAACTGCCAACTGACTCTTCATCATACAAGTAAATGTCCTACTAAGAATCAATCACACCGTCTCCAACGGAATAGGAAGGCACTTAACAGCGGCCCTATCGGGAAAGCAGTTACATAAAAAGAAGAACAAGTCATCCTTCCCAAAATAAGAGCCACCTTCCCCTATCTTTATGGGAAGAAATCGTCTACTCTCCAGGAAAGATGGATCCTCTTTCTCCCTCCATAAAAGAGAAGCAAATCACACCAAATGGGGTACGAGATTCTTGATTGAGATAACTACTGCTCTAAGCTCTAAGTCTTCCAGAAAAAGACTAACTTTTTACATCGAGGGCTTTAATGAACACCACCGGCCGCCTTCTTGTTTGTTCGCAGGGTTATGCCTCAACCGGTGAATGCTCTGACGATCCATTGACTCTGAAAATTCTGGAAACTACAATGGTGAAGTGATTGCCATTGATCCTTCAACCATATCATAGAAAGTACTATAATGTTGTTCAATCTAGATGGCTATCATGAAACTATCGAGGTCGATGTGGATTCGTTGCTCGTCATAGATCATTTCTAGATATTGCTTTAAGTATTCTCATGAGGTAAATTACTCTATTTTTTTATGTTTCTATTCAATTTAAGGAAAATATTCAAAGGTGACTAAATATAGAATTGGTTATTGACTTTAAGTGCAATCTTTATCATAAACCTTATAGATATATATTGGTTTAATTTTATTTATAATTGTTATAAAAGAATTTTATTCATTTAAATAATGGTAAGATTTATTTTACATCACGTGAGTTGGCACATGGAAAAAGGCTAAGGACAAAAAAGATTGAGAAAGTAATATATGTACCCATCTAAATTCCTGGCTGAAATCGTACATAGATTGAAATGAATAGTTGTGGTGAAAGTGACAATTATTGTGTTTTATATTGATTCTTAAAGATATTACTCAATTTAAGGACTATAGTTTTTTTTTTTCTCATTTTTGTATACAAATTTAATTCTAGCACTTTTTAATTATTTAAATATCATTTAAATTATTAGAAATTGTTATGTATTAATTTATATGGATTTTTTATTAGTTTTTATATGCAATATTGATTGGATGATTAATGAATAAAAATGATTTATTCTTGATTTATTCCAACCAACTTAATCTGTTGCTAATAGCAACGGCTTAGTTCAGTTGTTAAGTCTATCGCTTAAAATATTTTATTATTTATATTTTCCAACAAACTTAATCTATTGGTAATAACAACGATTTAATCTCGGGGCCAGCAAGTCTCACTGCTAAAATTATTTTATTATTTATCTCCACCAACTTAATCAATCGGGTAATTGCAACGTAACTAAAACCATTGATAATTCGCTCTCTAAATACATCATTAGCGACGGAAATTGTCCATTGGTAGACCTTTGTCAACACACCTTTCCTCGACCACCATGCGTCGGAAATATCAATCGGTAAATGTTTATGGCGATTGTTTATCTCCATCAAGAAAAGTAATTTTTCTTGTAGTGACAAGTGCTTAATGATATTATGTCAGAGTGCATAATAATGCATCATATGATTATAGAAGATGAATTTGATGCTCATGGGAGCATTGTTGATTTGAATATGATGTTTGTTTCGGAAATTAATATGATAGCAGATAAAACAAAACAATTTCAATGGTTCCTTGTTCCGAAAGTTGAAGTGATAGTAGATAAAATATAAAAATTTCAATGGTTCCTTGCTAGCCATAAACAAATTAAAGATAAAAACTCATTATACACTTCAAAATGCATTAATTGTGCATTTATGATAAAGGTATAGTAACGATGTTTCTTATAGTTAATGTTTTAGTTTAAGTAAATAATGTGCAAAATATCATACGATGTAATTTCTATGTTCTTTTTTCAATTTGACGTTTTATTTTTATTTACAAGAAATTATAGTATTAATTAATTAAAATCTAATGTTTTATTATCTAACTTCAACCAAAGATCTTCATTTTCAATATAAATGAAAATAATAAAAATGTATTATATCATTCTCCAAAAATAATTTTAATAAAAATTAAATTATTTTAAATTATTTATTTTAAGATAAAATTATAAATTATTAAAAATAAATTAGTACTATAAAATGAATATATTAAAATCATTTTACTATATATGAAAAATAATTCAAATTTAATGAAATAATAAATAATAAAAATAAATATATCTTAAAAAATAAAAATATGTTATAAAAATATCATTAAAATAATTATTCTATTATTATAATAGTAAAATAATAGGGGAATGTGGGTCTCATCATCTCTATATTTAGAGTTGTGAATAGTGAATATCCAAATGTGGAGATGCACTATTCACATTCTATTTTAGAGATGAAAATAGAGAATTATCGAGGTAATTTTGCCTTCAAAAATCTCTATATAGCGATGTAGTCAAATATAGAGTATTGTTGGAGATGCTCTTAACCATCTTTTTCCTTGCACAAACTATGTCACATCCCATATCGAATAGGGGAGAAATATCCTAGCATTATATAAGTATGAGCTCACTCAACCTAGTAGACATGTTTTAAAGCCGTAAGGACCCTTTGAACCCAAAGTTGCACAATATCTACATTTAATGACCAGATCAAGCATGCATTGCATCGAGCCAATCTCGATCCCGTGTGAGGGTCCATTTTGTCTGACCTTGTATAAGGTGTTTGTCTATTTGACCCCGTTATCCCTTGGGACACAATAAGGACATTTTGTCTGTATGAGGGGTGTTTGTCACATCCCACATCGGATAAGGAATAAACTTTCTAACACTAAATAAGTACGTGTTTTAAAGCAATGAAAGCCCCTTGGGTCTAAAACAAACAATATCTACATGATTTAATCAAGTCGTTACAAACTAAGCTCCACGAACCTAATTTGCCAATATAGTCCTTTGCTTAATGTTTTCCTCTTAACTTCCTTCCTTCACATAGATTTCAAAGGATTTGACCTCCTCTACAAACCAACACCCACGTCCTCTCATTGGGACTTCAATGTGCCATTTGTTAATTTATTTTCATGGTATAATAACGGAAGGAACAAACTAAATTTTGAACTATTTAAGTCTCGGAGATGGTAATTTATGTTGCCTTAGACAAGGACGAAGTCTGGATTCAATATTAGTGGGAACAAAGTTAAGTAATATAAGAAGCTTTGATATAATAATTTAGTATTTATAAATTTTAGTGGGGGCATAGCTTAGTAATAAAAAGGAAATTTTGTTTTTAAAAAAGTTCTTGGACATAGGGTGTATCCTCTCCAGGCCTTTGATAACTAAGGGCCGATTTGGTTCCTATTTTTGAAAACTGTTCTTGAGAACAGTTTTTTAAAACACAAAGAACACAATTTTCGTGTTCTCTTAAATTGGTGTTTTTTTTGTTTTCCTTATTTTTCAAAACAAAAACATTTTCAAAAATCGTAAACAAAAACATGTCTTAATATCCTAGCAAACTCTAAAAATCTCACATATTTACTAGAATTTTGTTTTGAAAACCAAGTTGATTTCTATTATTTATTGTCAATATATATTTTCTAATATTTGTTAGTTAATGATATTTAAGTTTTAATTTTGTTGCAAGGATAAGTGGTCATACTAGGCTAGTTTTTAAGAAGTATTTGTGTAACACTCCGAAATATACCCTAGTTGTTTTCAACATGTTTAGGGTATTTTGTAAGGATAATTGCCAGAATTTAATTCGAAAATATGGAAAGTTAGAAACCCAAAAATTTTATACAACCTGAAGGACAAAATCAGAATTGTCCAAAAAGTGGGCATCAAAGACATGGATTAATGGGATTAGGAGGCCAAAGTATAAATAATAAGAAATCAGAGGTAATTAATGGAAGCTGGAGGACTAAAAGGCAAATATGAAAAACTTTCACTATAAATAAAGGAGGAGACCAAAAATGGATTATTTTTGGTCTCCAAACAAGGCTTATGGGAAGGAGAGGAAGAGGAAGGAGAAGACGAGGAAGAAGGGGGGGAAATCTAGCCAAGGTATGGATTCTTGTATGGATGCATGACTTTGGTATGATTTTTGTCATGACTACATGGGTCCGTGATTAAGAAAATCTCGCTATACTCATTGAAATTTCTGCACTGACTTAGGAGCCAAGTGTGATATTAAGAAAGTGCTGGATGACTTGTAGAGCCGTGGTCCGCACATGAGTGTCAAACGGCTTAGAGCCAGAAGTCTGACATTAAGAAAGTGCCAGACGGCTTCGAGCCAGAAGTCCGACATTAGCGAAGTGCCGATTTTGGCTTTAGAGCCTAAGTCCGCATTAAGAAAGTGTCGACGGCTTAGAGCGTAAGTCTAAAGATTAAGGGAGTGCTGGGGACGCATTAGAGCCTAAGTCCTAAGATTAAGAAAGTGTCATACGACTTTTAGAAATTGCTAGACGGCTTAGAGCCACAAATTAAGAAAGTCTAAAATTAAGGGAGTCTAAAAGTCTAGACGGCTCAGAGCCGGAAGTCTAAAATTAAGAAAGTGCCAGACGGCTTTTAGAAATTGTCAGACAGCTTAGAGCCACAAGTCTGACATTAAGAAAGTGTCAGACGACTTAGAGCCGGAAGTCTGACATTAAGAAAGTGCTGCATTTAATTTTTAGAAATTCTGCCAAACCAGACGTGTCCGTATTACAGGCGCCAAACGACTTTTAAATTTCTAGACCGCTAGATTTCAAGTCCTGAATTAAGAAAGTGTTGCACGCCTAGAGTTTCTATGTCCACATTAAGAAAGTGCCAGATGACTTTTAGAAATTGTCATACGACTTAGAGCCAGAAGTCTGGCATTAAGAAAGTGCCAGACGGCTTAGTGCCAGACGGCTTAGAGCCGGAAGTCTGGCATTAAGGAAGTACCAAACTGCTTAGAGCAGGAAGTCTCGCATTAAGAAAGTGCCATACCGCTGAAATTGCTGGGACGGCCAGAGCCACAAGTCCGCATTAAGAAAGTGTCGACTGGGCTTTAGAGCCTAAGTCTAGCATTAAGAAAGTGTCGAAACGGCTTGGGGAGGTCAAAGTCCGCATTAAGAAAGCTACGCACGACTTTTAGAAATTTTCGCATGCCTTAGAGTCTAAGTCTAGCATTAAGAAAGTGTCGACGGCTTCGAGCTAAGTTTGGCATTAAGGAAGTGCTGGGATGACTTAGGAGCCGGTCTGGCATTAAGAAAGTCCTGCGACTTGGAGCCGGTCCGGGCATTAAGGAAGTGCCGATGGCTTAGAGCTCAAGTCCTGGCATTAAGAAAGTACCGATGATCTTTAGAAATCGACTGGCAGAGCCACAAGTCTGGAATTAAGAAAGTGTTAGACGCCTTAGAGCCGGAAGTCTGACATTAAGAAAGTGCCAGATGACTTTTAGAAATTGTCGACGACTTAGGAGCCGGTTTGGCACAAGAAAGTGCGACGCTTCGAGCCGGCGTCTAGCATTAAGGAAGTGCCAGACGACTTAGAGCCGGAAATTTGGCATTAAGAAAGTGCTATACGACTTTTTGAAATTGACAGACGGCTTCGAGCCAGAAGTCTGGCATTAAGAAAGTGTCAGACGGCTTCGAGCCAAAAGTCTGGCATTAAGAAAGTGCCAGACGACTTTTAGAAATTATCAAACGACTTAGAGCCACAAGTCTGGCATTAAGAAAGTGACATACCTACTAGGATCACGTGTCCCAAGACAAGGAAGTGTCACCATGACCGGTCTGGCATAGCGCCATATCGCTTTTAGGAACTGCCGACGCCAGCCACAAGTCCGCATTAAGAAGTGCCGACGACTTGTAGTCACTGTGTCCGCATTAAACGAATCCACTGGCATCGCCCATACTAGCCTGACAGGGACATCAACCTTTCCCGGACTTAGTAATGAACTAGTTATCTATACCGGGCCGGACATGTCATTTTACTATGCCATCCGAGCTTTTAATGTTGACCAGTTAGATGTTATATATACTAGGTCGGACATGTCATTTTACTGTGTCATCCGTGCTTTAATGTCGACTCGCTAGGATGCTATCTATACCGGCCTGGACAGTCATTTTGCATCGCGCCATCTGGCTTTCTTTAGTGTTGACCGCTAGATGTTATCTATACCGGTCGAACGTATCATTTACCGCTTCATCCGCTTTAATGTTGACCGCTTAGATGTTATCTATACCGGCCTGACATGCTCATTTTACTACGCCATCCGGCTTTTAATGTTGATCGCTTAGATGTTATCTATATCACCTATTGTGTCATTTCCATCGCGCCATTCGACCTTAATGTCGACCGCCAGATGTTATCTATACCGGCCTGACAAGTCATTTTGATCGCTCCATCTCGGTTTCTAATGTCACCGCTTAGATGTTATCTTATATGTGGCCTGACATGTCATTTTAATACCATTCGCTTTTAAGTGGACCGTTAGATGTTGTCTATACCGCCTGATGTGTCATTTTACTAAGCCATCCAGCTTTTAAGTGGATCTAGATAGTCATTTATACCGGCCGATATGTCATTTCATCAGCGCCTTATCCGGACGCTTAAGTGGACCGGGTTAGATGTTGTCTATACTCAGCCGGACATGTCATTTTGATCGCGCCATCCGGCTTTTACGCTGGACTTCGCTTAGATGTTATCTATAATCGGGCCTGATAGTTCATTTATCAGGCCATCCGCTTTTAGAAATGGGCTATCGCAATATTGATAAAGAATGCTTTAAAGGAAGCTTTATCGATAATACCTGTGTTCGCTATTTTCTCCGATCCGAAACCCTAATCGTCATTATCTCGCTATGAGCCTTCAAATATGACTTTTGCAACTCTTCATCTTTCTTACTTGCTCCTCTCGCTCTCCATGCCCCGACGCCAATGGAAGAATTGATCTTCGCGCCCGGTCACTGGGTTGCATGACATTGCGCCGCCCTGCATCGAATTAGATGTGGAATGGGGGATTGACCGAGCTCCAGGTGACGAAAGGATACTGGACAGCCGTTGGAGCCAAGCTCTTACCAATAGTTGGCGAAACTTTTTTTTTTGATTTCCCACAGACGGCGCAATTGTAATAACCAATTTTGTTCGTGTGATTTACGGGGCATCAGCTGCGCAATGTGAACCTATAAAAAGGGCGATCCGAGACGGCAGTGCGACGCTCCGATGATTAAGCCAAGAATGGAGAGTGGAACAAGAAGGAGGCTGAGATAGTCGGAATTGCATACCTTTTCCAGGAGGATCTTCCCAATTTATGTGGTCTTGCCTCCCAAATCTTCGTTCTTATTTTAGGAATAATATATGTTTTTCCTTATTAAGGATTATCCTTTTATGGGATAAGATATGTTTTTCTTTATCAAGGATTATTCTTTTAAGGGATAATATATGTTTTTCCTTATCAAGGATTATCCTTCCAAATAAAGGATTTAGAAATTAGGAAATTCAAGGATAAATATCTACTTTACGTATTTTCCCATAACAAATTTCCCATATGCGATGAGATGGCCATTGGGGACCTGTGATCCTAGATCTGCTCCCAGGACCGCATCGTCTGGGTGGGTTCCTATGTGGTTTAATGATAGCAATGCCTTGGGCCGCTTTCATGAGGCGGGCTGTGCAGCAACCAAGGGCACCTGACCCATCGAAAGCAAAGGGTTCTTAGCTTAAAAGGCCATGGTACCACAATAAATAAATTAAAAAAGGAAAGAAAACATGTAATCCTAAGAGAAATATTAATATGAATAAATTACCTTATATATGTAAAAAAATTGTTTTATTTTAAAATTAATATATATATATATATATATAGAAAGAGTATATATATGTATATATATATATATATATATATATATATATATATATATATATATATATATATATATAATATTTTTGGTAGTGGTTTAAGAAAAAATTGTACCTATTGAGACTCGAACCCGAACCGGTCCTCTTCCTTTGCCTTACATTTTTTAAACAATGACCGCTCTACCTCACAAGCTAAACATGGGGGTAATTTCTTTTCAGTTATTAAAACCCTAGAAAAACTTTCTAAGTCATTGTCAAATACAATTGCTCTTTTTTTTTTACATCTATTCACTTTACATATTACATTATAGTACTTTATTCTAGATTTGATCTTAATTTTCTTGTATACCCTTCCCACCCCTTTACTGCTTAGTCGGACGTCAAAGGCATTCAATTGTTAATAAGACGACAATCCATATATAGACATAAAGTATTACATTATTTTACATGTTAAATGCAATAAGTACTCTTTATTATTAATAAAGGCATGACAATATTATTTTAAGAGGGTGACAGCACAATCTCGAATTTTCATTCCATAATAAGAAGAAAATCGGAATGGATCCATATCAAATGGCTGAAGATTTCAATTTTAGTAAGAAATTAATTAGTTTCTATATTGGTTCAATTTGAATTTATTTAGAACTTGAATATGATTGCTTTCTAACCCCTATAAAAATAAAATTAAAAATTAAAAATTAAAAAAAATTAAAAAAAAACCCATCTCATATTTTTTGGACCAATCTCCTAAACCAAAAAAAAAAAAAAAAAAAACATGGTTCTGAATCTCCTCTCCATATAGTAGTCATCCCTTTACTCATCACAAGGCCACACCATCCCTCTCATTGACCTATCAAAACTCCTTTCTCACAGAGGCATAAAAGTAACCATATCACCACCCCTACAAATTCTCAACACATTCTTTCTAGACTATCTAAAACCCTACAAATCTCTCCTCAGATTATATCATTTCCTAGAGTTGAAGGGTTGCCAGAGGGAGTAGAGAACACTGCTGATATCCCTTCAACAGATCTCTTCCTTCCCTTTGTTTTAGCCACGAAGAAGATGAAACAACCCTTCGAGAACATTCTAAGGGAGATGTTTGAAACTGGGTGTCCTCCCATTTGCATAATTTCAGATTTCTTCCTGAGCTGGACGATGGAAATCCTGGCCGGAAGTTTAACGTTCCAAGGCTTGTTTCTCATGGTATTGGGGTACTACCTCAGGTGATAGTGAAGTCTGCATTTTCACAGGCTGATCGGATCTTTACGTCGGTGCCGTCGGATGTTATATAGTTCCCGGGGTATACCGACGCCAGTGATCTGCTTTCCGGAGTGAAAATGGAGGCTGAGAGAGCAGATTTGGAGAGCAGGGAGGTGGTTGTGAATAGAATTGAAGAGGTTGGTAATGGAGCTAAAGAATGGTGTGGTGGGCCGCTTCTGCTCTGTGATGAAGTTGAAGATGAGGAAGAAGAAGGTGCCGGAAAACAGAAAAACAACAAGAAGAAGAAGAACCGATCTCTCATGCATACATGGAGTGGCTGGAGAACCAAGAAGGGACAAGTACAGTGCTTTATGTGTCGTTCGGGACACAAGCACGGAGGATACGTGATGGAAGATATAGCTTGGTCGACGCCGGACGAATGGGAGGAAAGGGTGAAAGGGAGGGGGTTGGTCGTGAGGACATGGGCGGAGCAGCGGAGAATACTAACTCACCGGAAAGTAGGAGGGTTCTTGAGCCACTGCGGCTGGAACTCGGTTTTGGAGAGCTTGTCGATGCTGGCTTGGCCCATGGGGGCAGAGCAACCGTTCAACGGTAATGTTGTCGAAAGATTGGGAGCTAGGATGAGGATTCTGGAGGTGGTGGAAGAGGGAACTGGAATAGTTGGAAGTGAGATTATCTGTGATAGAGTGAAGGAGATGATGGAAGGAAAGGAGGGGAGGAAGACTAGAGAGGAATGGAGTTGAAGAGAATGAAGAGGGAAGCGATGATGAAAGGAGGATCTTCTGACAGAAATTTGGATGAACTGATTGAGTGTTTGGTTCGAGGGAAAGATAGACATGTTGTAAAACTCCGAAAATTAGAAATTTTCAAAAAATTGTAAAATGATAATAATAATAATAAATCATTATAACGGTTCGGAAAGCTAAAAATTTCTAAATATCGGATGACGAAATGACTAGGTCATAAATTTGTCTCGCTAAATCTAATGACCCAGAAAATTGCCAAATTCTCGCAGATAATCGGAATTTTTACGATTTTCCTGGGGCGAGAGCTTATCAATGACTTGACGGACGAGATTTTTACAAAAATCTCGGAAGTCAGGAAATGAGTTGAGCTAAGTTCATTTAAACTAAATTGAACTGAAAAAAAAATAAATTATTTCGGGATAGAAACAGACCCAAATGAGAGATGGACATTGCGCCATATATCAAAATTAAAAAAAAAAAAAAGCAAAGTAAAAAACGAAGAAAAAAAGAAGAAGGAGAAAACGGCACTGGGAGTGTGTGAGAGTGAGAGGAGAGAGACAAATTTTTTTTCTTTTCTTCGCTTCTCTTTAAGATCTATGGAGATCGAATCGATGATTTTTGTTGGAGCAAGAGACAAAGTTCATCTACACGACAAGAGCTATGCATGGGCACCAAAATCTTGAGCTGGGCCAAACTTCAGCTTATAGAGAGGAATTTTCCTACTGGTTATTTCTAACCTAAAGGCCATTTAATGGCTTGTGGTTTTTCTTAGAGGACGGAGGTCAGAATTTCGGCCCAAATTTTTGACTGAGTAGGGACTTTGACTCAAGTTCAACATCCGGCTGACTTTTGACTCAAGTTTACGCTTCCAAGAATTTTCAAGACTGCTTTTGTAATACCGAAGTTGAATTTTCGGGACTGTTTTTGGGCAGTCCTGAACTATGTTGAGGTTTGGTTTCAATCTCTGACCGATGTTTTCTGTGTTTAAGTAATAGTTTTGACATCACTGTGAATTCTATGATAAACTGCGAATGGACCAAGAGGTGCCCTGTTGTATATGAGTCCGAGATTTGAGCCATTTTGTATATTATTGTTGGAAAAATAAATAATAGATTGTTGTATGTAAAATTCATGTTAATATGGCTTGCGTGATGTATTAGCATGGAAATGGTGATGAATGAAAATTATATGTAGGAAATATAATTATCTAGAATTTATGAATGTTTCATGTAACTCTTATTGTACATGTAGCATGACATCGAATGAAATTGCATGATTGCATTTCATATGCACGGTCACATCGCGTCGAGTCGGGTGTGGGTGCATGGTACTGTTATTCACCATTCTTGGTGAATGTGTGGTGAGCTCGGAAATTGGACAACGTCCAAAATCGAGACTTACTTGCCATAAAACAATACACAATAAATTTCAAGGTTGTGCGAAACAAGATGGGATATATACCCTCCAAGGTGAAAGATCTAAATTTTATTCTTGGTCAGACATATGGATCCAAATGAGCAAAGTTCGCTAAAGTATGCCTGCTGGCAAGAGAAGCTCCTGAGACCCCTGAATCGTTAACCCAAATAAACATTACGTAATTTGATAAATTAAAATCGGAGGGTTAATAATTGTTTAAGTCATTGGGTGAAACACCAATGTTTGGTTTTTCACACTTAGCGCAGTAAAGCGAGGGAGTCGAGATAGGGACTCAAAGCTGGGCATGTGGAGTCTCATCTCATGTATGATACCTAAACATTCCATATAGGATTGCATTATTTATATGGAATATGCCATTGAATGTGCATTTAAAGTGGAGTAGTCTGTGAGGAAAATTTTCTACCGTCATCGCCATCCCATCGCGGAACCCCCTTCGTGCACAGGAGGTAGCTGTGGAGACTGCTCGACGAGGCCGTGATTATGAAGGAGGCCGATGTGTAGCCTTGATATTACTTTTTAAAAAGTATTTTGTATAAAATAATTGTAATTAAATTATTTTGGGACTATTGTATAAATAGTCGGGTATGTAATTATGGTAAGAGGGCCGTGATCGGACTCTTACTAGCTGTAATTAAGCGTTTTATTTTCATATTTGGGGATGAACGCTAATGAATGGTCCCGGCTAGCGGATGTATAATGGGGATATGGACAGATGGACCTTATGGGGTCAATACTATTTCTGTTGAGACCTTGGATGAGTTATGATTATATTGTTATACAGGTTGTATGTAACGCCCCGTCCCGAGAGAGTGTACAGTACATGATACTGTAGGGGCGTATAAGAGCACCAAGTGTCACATAGTAGTATTTTGGAGATTAAAGTAGGAATGAGTTTCAGGAACCTGGAATTATGGTATTAAAACAAGGGTACACCCTGTCATTTCAGCAAAAGGATTATGAAGATTATTAAGTGTAGAGATGGGCCATAACACAAATTTCCTCTATAAGTTACAATTGCAAAATTGAAAAGACGAGGGCGATGGCAACCAAAGGAAATGTTAAAATAATAAAAGGAGAAAACAAAAGCCAAACATTCATTTGGTCTTCAAAAGGCTAGGGTTCAATGAGGGAGAAAGGAAATGGAGAAAAGGAGAGAAAAGAGAGGCACAGAGAAGGAAGAAAATGGTGGAGCAAGGAGATGTGGATTTTCTTCTTCTCCTTCAAGCTTTCCAAGTGTCTAAGGCGGTAGCAAGGAGAGTGAGCTAAATAAAACCAAGAACAAGTAAGTTTGGCATCATGAAAGTTATATTGACGTTCATGTCTAATGTCTTGAATTTGCATAAAGCGTTAAATTGGTGGTATTTAAGGTCGAATTACCGATTATATCAATTGGACATGAATGGATTAGGTTAGGTTTTGAAAAAGAAAGGAGGAATTGTTAGGATTTGATAGGAATTGTGTAAGCAGGTTGAAATGGGTATAAGGCATCAGATTGAGTGTTTATGGTGCAAGAGAAACACATTCGCCGCCGTGGCAGCTAGCCTCAGACAGAAATGTCCGCTTTCCTATTTCGACCAGCTTTTCGTATTTCGATCATAACTTGCCTATTTCTTATCCGGGTTTGGAGCGATTCAAGTGGGATAATTAAACTAGACTTAAGGAGGAATGATCCATATATAAATAGTCACTGCCAAATTTGATATAAGGGCCTAAAAATTCACTCAAAGTAATGACCATATGTAAGCCACTCCACTGTTCCCTCGGTACAGAAATGCTCGCTTTCTCCTCGTTTCGACCATTTGTCGATTTTGACCATAACTTGCCTATTTATGATCCGATTTGAGTTATTCAAGTTGCTGGTTAAAAATAGGCTTCTAAGGAAAAAATTTATCTGAAGGAAGTTTAAGCAAAATTGTAATCCTAAAGTGTCCATAAAATTTGTCAAAGTGAGCTATGTGCATTCCTGCTCGCCAAATTGAGTCATTTAGATGTAATAACTTGTGTTGCTATGTGGTTGAGGGCCTTAGAGGAGGAATTTTAAATTGAAAATTCAAAGAGATGTCATTGATATATAAAGGACTGATCTTGAGAGTTTCATAAATTTTGAAGACCGTTTGAATAATTTTTGAGTCATAAAGTCTATAGAGTATTGTTGGAAAAGGTTGGCCAAAATGAGTGGGTTTTTTGGAAGTGCTTAAGGGTAATTTGTTCAGTTGGATTTAAATGAATGTGTATGGTGGATTAAAATGGAAGCAGGATTACGATACAGGGTTTTCTTTGAAAAAGGTGAAAAGGACTATCGGACGGAAACTGGAATTGACGGGAAGCAAGCGGGATTGGAGTTTATGAACTGTGGAGTGAAAATGATTTTGAAAATTGAGTTTTTAAAAGTGAATGGTTTTAGCGTTAAATCGAAAGTTTATTGGAAATGTTTATGTAAATGTTAAGGCATATGGAAATGTTTTATCTTGCATCAATATATATATTTATATGTATGAAATATGTATGCATATGTAAAAGGCCAGAAAGTTTTAACATGTATAAAGAATGCATATGTGTTTTAATGATAAAGTAAAGGATTTAAATGTATTTATAAATGTATTTTTAAGAAATAATGATCGATGGTTACCCTAAACCCCTATGATCGTTATGACCGATATTTCGCCATGACTCTGCCAGCGATTTGGCAGAGTTATACATTAACCGAGGGAGGGAATTAGGTGTCTGAGTAATATCCTTACACGTGATAAGGTGCTATGACTGAACCCTTTGCAAAGCGTGAGCTCCGCAGTTGTAGTGGTTATGACCGAATATGATTGTCCTCACTGCTGGCATCTGCAAATCGGCTCTGGTGTGTTTATTCCCAATGTAAAGAAAGAAATAAAGACAGAAGTTTAAGGTATAAATGGATTTTAATTGTATAAGTATTTATTATAATGAAAGAAAGAAAGTTTAAGGCATAAATGTTTAGACATAAATTGATTTTAATTGTAATAGTATGTATTACTTTGATATATACCGAAATGCTATTTAAATGAAAATGTACACTCACCTGGCCCTTTAACTCATTCTTTCTCGTAGATGAAACAAAACATTTTCGTGGACTCGAGATAGGTGCGCAGTAGAGCGCCCCCACAAGCAGTTGAGTCGAGCCATCAAGGAGACAACGCCTCGTGGATTTCATTGTATATATAATTTTCCATATCAGAGGCGTTGAATATTTTGTTATGGATATATGTAAATGTATAAAGTTGAAAAGGAACTACGTGGGCTTTGATCCTCAAAGTGGACGAGGTAATGAGGCGGCCCGCTTAAGTCCCATTCAAGCCCACCTTTGATAAAAACAAATGCATGGATTTGAAGAAGTTTCCAAATGTTTTGATGATTGAAATGAATAAATGTATATATGTATATATTGTGTTTGATTTGGTTGTGGATTTATGAGGTCCTAAAACTAAGTCGAGAAGTCGAGGATGGAAAGATTAGAAGTGTTTTTAAATGTTTTCGCAGGTTTTGTAAATTTGGGAAAGTCCGAAAAACAGAGAAAACTCTGGCCAATTTTTCTAAAAAATCTAAGCGTTTGAAAAAGAAAAGAAAAGAAAAAAAGAATTTTACCACTTCGCTCGTGATTATTTTCTAAAGATATGTTAAGTACTGAAAAGGGGTTCGCTTCCATGGATTTTATTTGACCGTTTTAAGGAAAAGTTTCTATATCCATCGGAGTGCCTGAGGTCCCCTTGCTTTCATGAGGTTAATCCGGTCGGATCCTCCAACGTGCACGTGAGCCACTAGCTTTGGAAAATAAGTATAAAGATTTGGAAATGTTATTTACATGATTACTTTAATGTTTTACTTTAAAATCGCATAAATTATTTATGTGATTTAAACTCATATATGCATACATGACATATTAAATTTTGACTACGTAAAATGCATTGCGAGGCCGACTCCCACTGTGAGAGCTCCCGAGGCGTAGGGGTACCACCACTGCAGGAATATGTTGATGAATCTCTATGTTCTCCACTCCGACAGCACAGAGTGACCTGCCACCATTGCATAAATACTACCCACTTCCTTAAGGTCGGAGGATATATCATTAGAGCGTATGGTCAGCCTTTTAGCCATCAGATTATTAATGTACTCGAGAGCCAGCCGATAGAGAGGGGGCGAAAGCTAGGGCACTGAACTATGATGGATCGGGAGACCAAAAGGCTTCACATGGTTAGAGGGAAATGAACTGGGTCTACCAGTGATGCGTTGTAATGACGAGCAGATGGGTCACTTTTCCGCTTCTCCTACCTGACAGAGCATTGGAGTGGTGGGAGGGTACCAGGAGATGCCCAGAGGGAGTGTCCTGGGCACAGTTTAAGGAAGAGTTTACAGACAAGTTATTTCTAGCCAGTTACCGAGATGCAAAGGCTGAGGAGTTCTTTAGGCTGGAGCAGGGGACACTCTCCGTGACAGATTATGAGCGGAGTTTTTCTGAGCTCGTCAGACATGTCCCATTTATCAGGGATGACGAAGTTTCGAAGACCAAGAGATTTGTTGTAGGTCTTCGTCCAGAGATTAGGACCATAGTGAAGGCCGACAAAACCCACAATACGCACGGTCAGTGGTCGAGGCTGCGCTAGTGGTCGTAGAGGAGCACGGGCTGAAATCCTGTGCTACGACCAACTGGCGACGTAAACTGAGTGGGTCGACGTGGGTCTCGGGAGGTCTCCGCAGCAGCTCAAGAGGGAGGAAGACACAGCGGGACTGCGGGCAAGAGTCTACTGGGGGCACAAGCCTAGCCAGGTTCGCTGAGGCCACTGCATGTGTAGCTCCAAGGGTCCAAAAAGCCGTAGTGTGCATGGGAAGAACCATTATGGTGAGTGCGCACAGACGATGCTTTGGTGGATGTTCTGATACGCAGAGAGGCCCATGATAGTTTCCCGTAGTGGATCAGAGGGGATGACAGACAGAGCTCGTTGGTAGGTTGTAATGAGTCGAGGGGGTCGTAGCGAGGCCCAAATTACATTTACTAGATCCTGGTAATCGCCAGGAGAGGTCACCATCCAGGACGATGGGACGACCCTGCACGTGCTAAGGTGTTTGGTACCACCAAATAGGAGGCGTATGTGCACTGCAGGTCGCGATGTGTACTATCCAAGTTTTCGAGAGTGATGCTTATGTCTCGATAACGTTTACTTCACTCGCTTATTTCGCGAAATTTATCGCACAAGTAAACATAGAGATACGTACCCCATAGATCGTAGTATGGTAGCCCTCCTAGCTGTGAGATTCACTTACAGCGCATAGAGTATACACGGGGTTGTAGATTATCGAGGGCCGCGAGTTTTTATGGCCAATTTGGTATCATTGACATCCGTGACTTCGATGATATTAGGATGGACTGTCATTCTCGACATCACGCCTCACCATGGATTGTTTCAGAAAGAAGTTAAGTTCTCAGAGACCGGGAACCAGGGATTACTTTTGTGGGGTAAGAGATATTTGGTCTCGAGTATGATGTCCGTGGATGATGGTCAAAAAGATGCTCGAAAATCATATCCGGTATCTAAATTTTGATACTGAGGTAGAGATGATGATATGAGATTGGAAGACATTCCTGAGTCGAGAATTTCCTGGATGTGTTTCCGTGATGATCTTCCAGACTACCTCAGATAGAGAGATTGATTTTCAGATCGAAGCTAGCCCCCTCGAACAACCGATTTCAAGAGCGCCATATAAGATGGCCTCGTAATTGAAAGAACTTAAGGTGCGTATGGAAGAAATGGTCATCAAGGGTTTGGCTGATCGAGCACATCTCCTCGGGGGGGAGCACCCTGGCTTTATTTGTGAAGAAGAAGGATCTGGGAGCATGCAGCGCTATGTATCGACATGAGAGCTGGAATAAAGTAAATAATACGTAATCGCATCCCTTCCGAGGATCGAGGATCTCTTTGATCGGGCCATGCGGAGCCAAGGTATTCTCCCAAGATCGACGGAGGTCGCTATCACGCTTGAGAGTTCATGATGAGGATGTTCCAAGACAAAGATCTTAACACGGTAATGGGCATTTTGAGTTTCTAGTCATGCCATTTGGATTTACGGTTCTGTAAATTTTTATGGATCTCATGAATGTGGATTTTCAAAGCCTTACTTAGATCAGTTTGTGATCGTATTTATCGATCGATATACCGATATATTCGGCAAGGGAGAAGAACATGCAGAGTACTTAAGGATAATTTCAAACATTGCGGGAACATCGGGTTATATGCTAAACTAGTAAGTGTCATGGTTCGACAAAGGTTTACTTTTCGGGGACACATAGCTTCTTGTAGAGGGGGTCTCAAAGTGATCCGCAGTAAGGTCGGTTATATCGAATTGGAAACCTCCTAATGAGTGTTAAGGTAGATAAGGAGTTTTCTCGGGTTTGCTGTATTACCGTAAGTTCATTGGAGAGGATTTCGAAGATACCGCACCTTGACTAGACTGACGAGGAAAGAGGAACCGCTTTTATGGTCGAGGCTTGTCAAGAGTTTCTCATGAATTGAAAAGCGAGATTGACTCTTCGCCTCCCGCATTTACACTTCCATCAGTAAGGTGATGGCTTTGCAAAGGTATTGTGATGCTCTAGGCAAGGCTTAGGTTGTGTATTAATGCACGACAAGGTGATTGCATATGCTTTTAGGCAATTGAAGAAGCATGAAATTGCACTATCCTACACACGACTGAAGCCAGTAAATGTAGTATTTGGCCTTTGACGGACATGGAGGCATTACTTATACGGAGTGCCCCGTAGAATTTTACCTATCATAAGAGCTTGTAGTATCTGCTACGTTGTATGAACCGAACATGAGACGTAGGAGATGGATTGAATCGATCAAGGATTATGAATGTACCATTGAATATCATCCGAAAGGCGAACGTGGTGCAGATGCTCTGTGAAGACCCATGAGTTCCCATCGCACTCGAGGGTCGTGCATCTCCGCGACTCCACACCGAGGTCCCTGCGTGAGACTGAACTATTAGATCTCGAGCACCGTTAGCCACATTTCATGTACGCTCCGCGGTATTGATAGATAGATTAGAGAACTCGCATTCAAGATCCACGCATAGTGAATTTGAAATTATGAAGTAGAAGTCCGGGGCAACGAGAGGATTTGTCATTGAGAGAGGATGGTACCGTGGTCGCGGGACAGGTTGTGTGTACTTTATGTAGGTGAAGTAAGGAGAGAGATTATGGAGGAAGCCCCATTCTCCGCTTTATGCTATGAACTGAAGCACACAAAGATGTATCATACCCTAAAGGAACACCACCGGGTGGAAAGGTAATGTAAGAGGGGATATCGCAGTTCGTCTGCACGCCTCGCTACGCCAGTGAGCCGAACGCCGTAAGCCTCGCAGACTATTACGCCACCCCTGCCTCGTTGGAAATGGGGAGAGAATCACTATGGATTTTTGGTAGGACTTCCACGTCACGAGTGGCCACGACACGACATGTGGGTGATCAGGACGACCGACGAAATCAGCCCATTTCCCTCCCTATCAGAATACCGATTCATCGATAAGCCGCCCAATTCATACGTTAGGAGAGATTATCGACCGCATGGCACGCCTCGCTTCCATTGCTCTCGCATGCAGATCCCCTGCCACTTAATGCTTCGGGGCCCACACAGAATGCCCTCGCACTAAACCGCATTTTAGTACGCTTTTCATCCACGCATGTGATGGCCAATCCGAGAGACTATACGACTTTAGAGGATATGCTAGGCATGTGTTCCTGAGTTTAGAGGAGTCAGACACCCATCTACCCTCGATGGAGTTTGCATACACACAGCTTATCGTAATTCGCATTGGTATGGCCCCTTATGAGGCTCTTTATGACGAAATGTCGAACTCCAAATTGGCTGGGACGAGGTGAAAGGGAAATTAGTAGGTCCTGAATTGTCCAAATGACTTGTGATAAGATCAAAGTTATAAGGGATAGACCGAAATTGCACATGACCGATGTAGTGCTGATATGCGGACAATCGCCGTAGAGACCTAAAGTTCGAGGTAGGGATACGGTATTTTCGAGGATTTCCCATGGAAGGGCATTAAGATTCGGGGAAACGTGGAAAGCTGAGTCCACGATATATCAATACAGATTGTTGAGAGGATTGGAGAGGTGGCATATTGATTGAGTTGCCATCTGACCTCGACATTCACGATGTTTTCCATAGTTTCTATGCTCCAAGTACATACTGCACTTTCACATGTATTGACAGAGCAAATCCTGAAATACAAGAGAATTCGACATACGAAGAGGAACCGCGCATCCTTCACCGGCCGAGCAAGTTCCGCAACAAGACTATTCACCGGGTGGTATTAAAGTGGAGGAGCCATACAACAGAGGAAGCATTGGGAGCTAGAGGCCCGATGCGCCCATCAGACTTCACTTGTTTTCCTGGATGAGGCATGTTCCTTTCTTTCTTTTGGAGTTTAGTCTATCATTTCCCAGAGACCCAAATGTCTCAAGGAGGAGGATTTTGTAACGCCCGCCCCGAGAGAGTGCATGTACATGATACCGTAGGGCGTATAAGAGCACCAAGTGTCACATAGTAGTATTTTGAGATTAAAGCAGGAAATGAAAGTTTATGGAACCTAGAATTATGGTATTAAAAACAAGGGTACAATTGTCATTTAGCAAAGGATTATGAAGATTATTAAGTGTAGAGATGGGCCATAATACAAATTTCATAAGGCAATCAGAAAATTGAAAGCATGAGGCTATTTGCAAATTAAAGGAAATGTTAAAATAATAAAAGGGAGAAAACAAAAGCCAAACATTCATTTGTCTTCAAAAGGCTAGGGTTCATGAGGAGAGAAAGGAAAATGGAGAAAGGAGAGAAAAGAGAGGAAAGAAGAGAGAAAGGGAAGAAAATGGGCGGAGCAAGGCGGATGCGATTTTCTTCTTCTCCTTCGCTTTCCAAGTGCTCTACAAGTGGTAGCAAGGGAGAGGAGCCAAAGGAAACCAAGAACAAGTAAGTTTTAATGGTGGTGCGAGGTTTGATAAGTTATGTCTAATGTCTTGAATTTTTCAGTATGGGATGTTAAATTGGTGGTATTTGTAAGGTTTAATGGTGCTGATTTTGATATCAATTGAGAAGGAAATGGATTAGTTAGTTTTGAAAAAGAAAGTGAGGGAATTGTTAGGATTTGATAGGGAATTGTAGTGTTTGCGTTGAAATGGGTATATGCATCGACGGGAGTTGTTTAGAGGAAAAAGTGTGGAAGAGAAACACATTCTGTCATTTTCTTAGTAAATTTCCCAGACAGAAATCTCGTTTCCCCTGCTTGACCAGTTTCAGATTTTTGACCATAACCGCTCATTTCTTATTCGATTTGAGTGATTCAAGTGGCTAATTAAACTAGACTTCAAGGAGAATGATCCATATAGAAATAGTCATTGTCAAATTCTGATTATAAGTGGCCTAAAAATTCACCATAATGACAATATGTGTTTAACGCTCTGGTTTCTGCGATGCGAATGCTCTGTTTTCCTGTTTCACCATTTGTCGATTTTGACCATAACTTGCTCATTTCTGATCCGATTTGAGTGATTCAAGTTGCTGGTTAAAATAGGCTTCTAAGGGAAAAATTTATCTGAAGGAAGTTTAAGCAAATTGTAATCCCAAAGTGTCCATAAAATTTGTCAAAGTGGAGCTATGTGCAGATTCTGTTCTGCCAAATTGAGTCATTTAGATGTAATAACTTGTGTTATGTGGTTGAGGGCCTTAGAGAAGGAATTTTAAATTGAAAATTTAAAGAGATGCTGATATATAAAGGACTGATCTGAGAGTCATAAATTTTGAAGACCGTTTGAATAATTTTTGAGTCATAAAGTCTATAGGAGTATTGTTGGAAAAGGTTGGCCAAAATGAGTGGGTTTTTAGTGCTTAAGGGTAATTTGTTCAGTTGGCTTTAAAATGAATGTATGGTGGATTAAAATGGAAGTTATGATTAATGTATAGTTGTGGTTTTCTTGGAAAAGGTGAAAAGGATTTGATCGGACGGAAACGGGATTCACTTGAAGCAAGCCGGGATTGAGTTTTGCAGAACTGATGAAATGATATTTTGAAAACTGAGCTAAAAGTGAATGGTTTTAATGTTAAACTCGAAAGTTTATTGAAATGTTTATGTAAATGTTAAGGCATATGGAAAATATTTATCTTTGCATCAATATATATATTTATATGTATATGAAAATAGTGCGCATATGTTAAAGTATTATGAAAGTTTTAACATGTATAAAGAATGCATATGTGTTTTAATGATAAAGTAAAGATTTAAATGTATTTATAAATGTATTTTGGAAGAATGTTTTGATCGATGGTTACCCTAAACCTCCTATGACTATGACTGATATCTACGTATACCTTAAGCGTGTAAGGATTTAGAGGGTAAAGTTATAGGTTACTAACTGAGGGAGGGAATTAGTGTCTGTAGTAATATCCTTACACGTGATAAGGTGCTATGGATCGAACTCCTATGCAAAGCGTGAGTTTCTCCGCAGTCAGAAGGGCAGACTGAACGCGATCGTCCTCACTGCTAGCACTGTGAACCGGTTTCTGTGTTTATTCCCCTGGGTTCCATCAGAAAGAAAGAAATAAAGACAGAAAGTTTAAGGCATAAATGGATTTTAATTGTATAAGTATTTATTATAATGAAAGAAAGAAAGTTTACGGCATAAATGTTTAAAACATAAATTGATTTTAATTGTACAGTATATTATTTGATATATATCGAAAATGTTATTTAAATGAAAATGTACACTCACCGGTCTTTAGCTCATTCTTTTCCCGCATGTTTCAAAACATTTTCAGGACCCGAGATAGGTGCGCAGGTAGAGCGTCCCTGGGCAAAGGAATGAGCCATCATGAGACAACGCCTGCGGATTTCATTGTATATATAATTTTCCGTGACTGTATATGTTGAATATTTGAGCATGGATATATGTATAATATAAAGTTGAAAAGAAATCCACGTGGGCTTTGATCCTCAAAGGGACGAGGTACGTAGCGCCTGGCTTAAGTCCCACTGCTCCAATCTTTTGATAAAAACAAATGCATGGATTTGAAGAAGTTTCAAATGTTTTGATGATTGAAATGAATAAATTGTATATATGTATATACTATGTTTGATTTGGTTGTGGACGAGGAGTCCTAAAACGGAAGTTGAGAAGTTGAGGATGGAAAGATTAGAAGTGTTTTTAAATGTTTTCGCAGGTTTTGTAAATTTGGGAAAGTCCGAAAAACAGAAGAAACTCTGGCCAATTTTTCTGAAAAATCTAAGCGTTTGAAAAAGAAAAGAAAAGAAAAAAATTTTTACCACTTCGCTTCCGCATTATTTTCTAAAGATATGTTAAGGATTGAAAGCGGGTTCGCCTATGGATTTTATTTGACTCGTTTTAAGGAAAAGTTTCTATATCCATCGGAAGCACGGAGGTCCTCTTGCCACATGAGGTTAATCCGGGTCGGGATCCTTCATTGTAAGTTGGGTAAAGCTCCCCGAACAAAGGAGACTGTACCCGATTTTATGGATCCCAATAAATGGGACAAAACAGTGTGGTATCGGGTCACCCGAAATCCACAAGAATTCCGCGGGTTGACGGGTTGTCAACGGGACCCCCGGATTTGGGGTGTCATACATGTGAAATGAATTCTTTTTGAAGTGTGTTTGATTTTATGAGAAGAATAATGTTTGTTTGTCATTTGCTCATCATTGATTTGTATCTGTTGTGATTCGTGCAACAATGGTGATTAAAACATAAAAAGAAAACAAGAACTTGATGGTGATTAAACTTTCACTATATATTTGAAATAGGGTTACATATGAGAGTATTTATAATAACCCTTCATATAAGCAAATTATGAAAATACCTCTATACCGTGAACATACCGTACTATACACAGAATATACTACACATGACTCAAAACTCATCAAGGCCTTATTAGCTTTAACCCAGGAACAAAATATCTGTGATCATGAATATCATATCCAGACTTGGATTTACGATATATTTCCAAAATACTCAGAACATCGTGGATATTGTTACAAAATATCTAGCTAAAATTAACAAAAATACTTTGAAATTCATGGAAATACTTTGTTGAACTATAAAAAAGACATAAATAAGCAAATATACATTTATTGAAAACAATATTCATTATAATTTATCGAGAAATTATATTACAATAGTAATTGAAAACCAAAATGAAGACCAATATGGCTCTATTACATTATTTGATGAAGGGATCTCATCTTAATGAAGACAATATTCATAATAGATATTTAGATGAGAGAAGGTCTCATAAAGAAAAAAATAATTTGAGAGTTAAATGGAGCTGATGTGTATGAATGAGTTTGTAAAGAGACCTGTATGATTTTAGGGGGGATTTATTGAATTTTTTGGAGTCAAAATAGTCATTACCGATATTTTACCGATATTTACCGATATATCTTCGATATTTACTAATATTTTACCAATAGTTACCGATATATCTCCGATATTTACTGATATTTTATCGATATTTTTTCAGAAATTCCAGCACATGCGTGCATGAAATAAAGTCTCGAAATTTCGTAGAAATATCGGGAATTTCCGATATTTCGCCGATATTTCGACGATTTTTCTGATTTTTCTCCGATTTTTTGGCCAACTGACTATCAATTGGAAATTTCTTTTCGGGGCCCGTCGATAACCAATATTTCGACCGAAAAAACCGAAATTTTGTTCCTTGGCTTTAACATGTCATTTGTCTTTAGAAGTCAAGCAAAAGCCTTAGGGCTTGTTTGGTTTCGTTTGAAACCGCTTTCTCGCTCTTAAAACAAAGACAACAAGGAAAACATGGAGAACAAGCTTGGTTCTCAAAACACAAAAAACACTAAATTAAGATAATAAGAATAGCTGCAGAATACAAACCTCGTTTCGCATTAGTTTTCAAAATAGCACTCAAACAGGAACCCTTAGGTTTTCGATTGTCCGCCAGGGGTAAAGAAACCAAACTATCCTTGTATAACTGCACAAGGTCAATGAACGCCAATTTAGAAACTCTTCATAGAACTCTACCCCAAACCAGAGGACTAGCTCCATGCTTAAAAGAGGGCAAATCATCAATATATGCAATTAGTTTTTTTTTTTTTGACAATAAACACTTCAAATACATCAGAAGAACTGTTCCCACTAGGACTCAAACCTAGGACCTCTCCCCTCCTTATGCTTTGCCTTTTTGAAACATTAAGCTCTCTACCACAATGAACTAGACATGATGGACAAGCAAACAAAGCAGTACCAATAAAATTTGGACACAAAGCAGTTTCAACACAACTTTATGACAAATCAAAAGTGGACTGAATTCATACTATGAGGTACTACTTTCTTTCTTTTTTGCTATTCCCATTGGGACTAGAACCTGAAACCTTCCATAATCCCATCATCCCAACCCTTTACCATTAGTAGTTTACAAACTAATAACTTATAATTATTAATAATTTCTTTAGGAAATAGATTTGATTTTGTAGTCTAATGTTCTCACAAGTTGTTAGAAGACAATCTTTTTCAAGCAAATAAATCAAGAATAATCACATGTAGTTATGAAAGGAAACATCATTGTACAACTAAAGAATGCCTTAACAATCAAAGAAGGTAGGCAATAACAATAAAAGAGTTAGAATCAATATTATTGAAAAGCCAGCTTTGAATTCTTGGATGGACAGGATATGCATATAAAATTGAGGCTCAAAGAACACGATGAGAAAGAACAGGATGGAATAGAATTTCCTTGAACCATCACCACTATTAGGAATAAACACATAAAATGAAAAGAAACTACAACATTGATTAACCTTCAAGGGCAAGATGCTTATATGCAATGATAAATTTGAGAAAAATGGAAAAAACAATGGCCATATGCAAGCTCTCTAAGTAAGAACCTTCGACGCTTTATTATTATTATTATTAATATTTGTAAATAATGATAGTCTTTCATGGTTAATTGGTACAACAAATGTTCACAAGCAACACCTATTTTCTACCATGATAATTACTATTTTAAAGTGTCATAATGGAAATAAAAGCTTCCTAAGATCTGCAGTGGAGGCGTACTAATGTAAAGCACAGCCTCGGCCAAATCCTTGGAGCTGCAAGAACCGGGAATAATAATATAAAGAACAGAATTTGAGAACACAAATAACACTATTTTTGTGTTCTCTAAAAATTTTTCTTGTTATCTTGATTTAGTATTTTCTATGTTTTTCCGAATAGTTAAAAATTGGGCATCAAACGTATTCTTCATGTTTTCCTTGTTCTCCTTGTTTTTGAGAACAGAAAATAGTTTTTAAAAACAAAAACCAAGCAGACCCTTAGCTTCTTTTGGCAAAAGAAATTGCAAGAAGTTCATGAATCAAACAGACAACTGGTTCCCAACAATTAGAAATACACCCACTTACTTAATCATTGAATTCACTATAGACTAAGGTGGCATTTGTTTTTTCACTCAATGCTAAATAGAACTTTTTTCAACTTAATGTTAAATAGTATTTAATAGTATTAAGTAGTAAGGCGGAGTTTGTTTTTTTTACTTAATGCTGAATATAATTTTTTTTAGCTTAATGCTAAATAATACTTAATAGTATTAAGTATTAAGTTGTTTGTTCTTTTTACAATTTGGTAGTAAATGCTGCTAGTTCTCATCTTTGTTGGGTAAATGTAGTGTTTCTTGTTTTGGAATATGATTTTTTCTTAATAGAAAAAGCTAAATATTTTAGCTTTTTCTATTCATAATTTTTTTTAAAAAATTTTAATAATAAGTTGTGAAAAAATTAAAAAACAAACAGGTTAAATGCTTAGCTTTCAGCAAAAAGTTAAAATAGCTTTCAGTAAAAAGCAAAAAGCTAGTTTCCATTGCAAAGTGGTCAAATTAAAATATCGCTCGAGTCATTAGTTGTTCAATAAGTTCTAGTAGTCAGTCAGCAGGATAACAATCAATTTAAAAAAAGGAAAAAGGGAAAGAAAAAAGAAAAATATTTAAAAAAGGGTTAGTCAAATTCATTCATTTACATATATTTGATCTTCCTGACATGAATAAAGATACTGGATATGGAAACAACACCCGTCAATAATTTTATGTCATACTCATGTCTCATCCATCATAGAGTTGGATTATATACATTTACTATATATGCCTCTCAAATGCCACATTAATAGACTATTTTATCTACAAATACATTGGCATATTTATTTGCAAACTACATTCTTTGGTTGACCAAATAACAAAATATTATGTTCACTAATTAGGAAATTAGAGAATTTTAATTATAAATAGTGTAACTGAATCATTTTATCCAAAAGCAATTAAATATTCAGAACTATTTGTTGTGGCCTAGCTTCCTACTATTGTGTAATATAAAACTGTTGCGATATTGGGTTAATAGTCAAAGATTCTCTATTGTAATTCATGTGCCTTCATATTCAGCTACCTTGCTTTCTATTTTTAGTGGTTAATGATAGTCTCTGTAACTAGGAAACAGAATTTCTGATTTACAATGGCTAACTAACTCACCTCTGATGATTTGGAATAAACAATCAATCGGGTTTATATGCTTTTAGTTTCTCACTGGATGTCATTTCTTGTGGCAGCCATCAGAGGCAAAGCTGATATGGGTCGATCGGTTAGGCTTTGACATGCGTATTTACTCCCCTCAGAAAGATGTCTTTGAGGTTCGAATTCCTTTCCCTAGAGAAGTGGCAGATGAGAAGGGTGCAAAGTCATCATTCAATAGTATGTCCCAACTTGCGTGGGAGGTGGAGAAGAACTACAATGCTCCGGATTTTAAGAAGGTGAAACAACTGAAGCAAATCACATACAGAGGACAGTAAGTGAAAATTGCATTTTTGTTTATTCTTTGATGCGAGAGGCGAGTCCATTGCTTTCTTTCTCCTGTTGTTCTTGTTGTTCTAGTATCAAACGTGTGCCCGGATTATGTTGAGTAATTCAGCTATAAGGAGTAATCTAATTAAAGAAATGTTAATTAGGTGGGAATGACTTGCATTGCTTCATTTCTCATTATATTTTTTGAAAAAAAAAGTGTTCTTAAGGCTGGATTGGTCCAATTTGGAGCAAGCCAACTTCTAAATCTTTTACTGGGTTCTGTTAATGTCTAATGTTAATGGATTTGAGTCATTAGAGTCGTATTAGTTGGTTTATAAAGTTCTGCTTTGGGATAAGTCTGTACAACCTTGTACAAGATCATGGATTACACTTTAATTAGTTGCTAAGGCAGTAACAGGATTAAAATCTGGGAATCTTTCAACCGTCTAGACAATGGTTGTATTCTGCATTGTTTTTGAAAACTGTTTTCTGTTTTAAAACAAATTTAACATGCCAGTTCTTAGTGTTTTGTTCTGAAAAACATAGAGACCATAGAAAAACACTAAATTCGTATAATGCTAACAGTTTTAGAAAGCATCAAAATAATAAGACTGTGTTTTCAAAAAATAGGAACCAAACAAGCCTTTAGCTTTTAGCTCTTTCCTATTTCCCCATTTTTACAATAGTAGAACATTATGCATCAGTGTTAATGGTATAGGGATATATAAGAGGTTAGAGTTAGGACACATCAGGTTAGTGGTTCAGACAGGTTTTATAGAACAATAAACTTCATCACCTAGCTAAAGAAACAATGGCTTTGAAAAGTCCCATCTTATGCTACCAAAGAAAACAATAGAAGTAGGAAAAGCAGTTGGTGTCATTGAATCTACAGACGAGAAACCCGAGCAATCGCCAGAACCTGGGCGATGAACTTGATGATGTATTCTGCTATGCCTCTACTGTTCTTTTAATTTACATTCAGAGTAGAACACAGAAAACACAACATAGGAGAACATATTTACCAGGCAGAAAAGAATGGTTGCAATGAATCCAAAACCGAAAACCGTCACTGCACCAACTTCATCTACCATCATCATCATCTGATGATGATGCAACATAGAACAGGATGTAGATTGGAATGCTTAGTAGTTCCAGAATCAACATCAGGAAAAACCCTTGAATCTTTCTACCCCTGCTTAGTTTTACAGCTTTTTCGAGTGCCTTTGCTCCATAACACTCATCATCCATGACTGAAACAACGAGCCCAAGAGTCGAAACCGAGGTCAAGTAGATGTAAAGCAGAGCAGCCATTACAGCTATTAGCCCCCTCCATGCTTCCCCTGCATCTTCCTTCACTACAAGAAATTCATGCGCTATCGACAAAAATTACCGATGATTAAATTCTCGCTGGTAACATGCACGGAATATCGACGGAACAAAGCATATTATTTTTTCCACATTTTTGCTACCATTTACCGACAGAATACCTACGGAAAATTACCGACGGAAGTGTTCCGTAGGTAATTTTCCCGCTATATATAGGCGCCAACTTTTAGGTACCATTTACCGATTGGGACATTTATGGAAAATTACCGATCGGCGTTCCGTAGGTAATTTTCTCATTTATATGTAGGTGCCAACTTTTAGGTACCATTTACCTAATAAATATTTCATTTTAAAATTACCGACTAAGTGTTCCGTAGGTAATTTCCATTTATCGATGTAATACCTACGAAAAATTGTCGACGTAAGTGTTCCGAGGTAATTTCCATTTTATCAACGGAATACTCATTTTAACATTACGACAGAAGTAACCTCGTGAGGTAAATTTTATCTTTGATACTTTTTTGAAATATTTATCTTTAATACTTGATATTATTAAATAAGTGTAATTATAATAATATTTTAAATTTTATAAAATGAAATAATTTTAATGTTTAAACCTAATATATCCAAAAGAATTAAATTAATTATTTTATTCTAATTAATATATATATATATATATATATATATATATATATATATATATATATATATATGCTTATTTTGCAATTAACATAATGTTGATGAATGATATATATAATATTTTCAATTTATCTAACATTAGTCATTGTTGCTATGGATCCTCCATGTTTTCCCAAGTTCAAGGCCCTGAGTCTTAAAAAACTCCGAATTGATATATTTTTCTTTGATTTTGGTAAACTAAAAAAATACCGACGGACTTTCCGTATGTAAATTACCGATAGATTACCTACGGAATTTTGTCTAGATTGGTCCCATTTTGCATTTTCCTCAACTTTACCTACTCACTTTTCCACAATTTATCGACGACTTCCGTGAGGTAATTTACCTACGGATTGATGCCTTCCGTCTGTAATTTATTTACCTACGCCTACAACAACCTACTCTAAATATATTATTCCAGATTCAGAGAAATTTAATTACCGACTATCTGTTTATATACCATTAATTCTCTCCGTAGGTAAATTGTCAATTTTGTCAGAAGCTTACCGACAGTTGATTGATTTGATCAAACCTATAACCAAAATTGCATACACTATTGGTATTAAGGTATAACATACGTGGATGTTATTATTGGTTTCTTCCATTGTATAGATGAGAGCAGTGTCCTTAGTGGATACAGATCTCCGGTATAAGATATAGTCACGTGATAGATTGTTATGGTTATTCCAAACACTGAAACCACCCAAAACCCGAGCAGGAAAGGAGCTTCGAATACTAGAAGAGTCAGAGATCTTCCCAATGAACCATATAGACTTGTTATAGTTGTCCTCAATCTTCCATCATTTAGGCAAGAAGAGATGATGCAGAGAACAAGCAGAGTGTGGACACCACAAGAAGCATAGTCTCAAAGATAAGCCCCATTTCTAGCCGGTGTTTTGATGGTTTTCCGAAAATCCCGATAAGATTTATCGACTGGGTAGCGGTGGAGGATGCAAAGAGAAGTGGCGTGGTGGTGGGTGGTGGTGGAGGAGGAGGAAAAGGTGCCTTCAGCCATGAAATCTTTCGCTTGTGAGTTGGGGGACTTGGTTTTTTCAGGTATCGTTTCAAATACAGTAGATCTCGGTGTCTTCTTATCCGACCATATGATCTATATATAATAATCATATTCTAAACTTCTCATTCGTTAAAACTATGATATTAATCCACCAAACATATAAAGGGATTGGCGTGCTCTTTCCTATCTTAACCAAATTGGCCTCAGCCCAACCTTAGTGAATGTAAATTGCAGCGCTAAGTAGAGCCTTTATCATATTAACTGGTCCATCTTCTTTGGTCAGACGCTAGTCCACATGATAAGCCAGGTGTGTACGGACATGTTTAAAATACCTCATGGTTTGACCAAAAAAAGAAAAGTATGTTTTTTTTTAAAAAAAAAAAGGAATTAAAAGGGTCACTAACCTTGCAAATGAATCATATGTTAAACAAATTATTCATATGTCAATTCGATTTTTGCTTAGTTGGTGAATTCAATCTTATTGTTTTATGTGATCAAAAAAGTTTGTGTTTGAGTATATAAGTATTTTGGACATAATTATTAAACCGATAATGTTTAATAAATTTTTACAATAGTTTAATTACATAAAAATAGAGGGCCCCTTTGTTTGATTATTCCAACGGTACAAGAAGATGTATTATTTTCTTTCCTCTGTCCGTCCATATATGAAAGAATCTTATGGGGGATGATGATAACCGAGGAAATGCGTTATAGAGGGAGGTTGTATGTTGGGGAAGGCTTGAGTCACTGACAGGTTATCATTGGGCAGAGGCCCATGTTCTTTATTAAGAAGTAGCCCCACTTATTGGGCTTCTACTGCTGTGCCGCTACCGGGTTGGGCCACTCATAATCATCATCATCGAGTCCAATAAAGCCAATGGGAAAAACGCATTCTACCCATGCATGCCATCATGCGAACTATGCGAAAGATATTAAAAATACAAATTTATTGTAGTAAAAATAGTATATATATATATATATATATATATATATATATATATATATATATATAATGTATCTTTTCTAATTTAACATATCTTTTCGAGAGTTTTAACCATTTTGCTCTTGTTGTTATTTCCACATTAAAATTACTGCGCGACCTAATAACTGTATTTAACCAATTAGCAATACTCACATCTTTAAACTCAGCATAAGATATTTACCCCATGGAGTGGGTAAATTATAATTGCCGGCGCCATTGGCCGGCCTCGTGTTTCCTTCGCACACCGTATTAGAAGCTTCAATAGCTGGTAACATTAATCATAAAGACTTGCTAGTCGATTGTCATTATCACTTATTCGAATACGAAATCGAAATTTCTTTTAAGATGTCCATGTATCCTGTGATTTGAACCTTTGTGAAATTATCTGATGAATGCCGATTTTTTTGATTTTATTATGATTGATTATTGAATCAGATGATTATTAATGATACTATTTCCTTGATTTTTAACTCAAATAAAAGAATTAATTTCATCTTGTGAAATTTTATCCAAATGACAATTTATAAATGTAAGGTTAACTAATTTAGATGGTTGCCAAAGTAACCTAAATTAGTGAGCCTGTATTTATTGAATTGCATAAAGGAATAAAGGAGACTTATAAAATTCTTAATAATTCTCTTTATAATTAGGATAATGAGACTAACTTAAAGGAGAGTCAATTTCTGCTAATTATTAATTAATGGTTTTATTTTGTGTTGCTTAGAAAGGTAAAATGGATACCCGTATGTAACATATAAATGACAAAATAGCAGTTGCTTTAAGTTCTCCTCTGCTTAACACTCTGAGCACAAGTAAAATTTACCTAAAGGAGAATTTTAACGATATCACAGTCTATCGCTATTTATTTTTACTGTGCCTTATTGCGAGCATTATTCTATTTTGCGGTCAGCCCTAATTTCCATTACACTCTGCACCGAATGATTGTTTACGGGTCGAACTTTTCGAATCCAGATGAAAGTATTCACCCCACGCAGACGGGATTCGACTCCTACTTTAATAATCTGATAAACCTCTGGTTACGATGACAGATCTCGAGCAAGTGGAACAATAAAAGCTCCGGGCAAGATCCAATGCATCACCGATGTTTATGAGAATGACTATCGCAAATAATATCAAGACCTTTCTCCCTCAAACCGAGTTTGCCTCTAATTTCCGAAACTGGCTGAGGAGTGCCTAAACGCACGATGTCCTCACAGCACATTGATGGCCGAATTGACCACTGCGAAATATGATGGTTAGAAATGTATTCAAAGAACATATTTAAACATGACCGAAAAAGGTCGCAGTTTAAGGCACTAGGTACGGGTATTCGATGAGTTCTTCTGCACAGCTTTGTCCTTAACTCATCGCATCACAGCTTGCTCCATTCAAAATCCACTATAATACTAATGCGGACTGAACTCAATGAGCTCACCGTAAATGTATACAAGAGGAAGTTAGATTAAGACAGAAGGATATAATTCGCTTCATGTAACTCGCGGAGTCAAAGAAGAAAGGAAAATTCAAAAGTAAAAATTTCCACTTAAGAAAAGTGTATCTGTAAGGTAGCCGAAATGCGATAAAAAATTCATGGTAAGTTGCTACTTTTGTGGCAAGAAAGGGCATGTGAAGAAGGACTGTATCAAGCGCAATGCTTGGTTTGAAAAGAGAGGTATAAATCTTTCTTTTGTATGTTATGAATCCAATCTTGTTGAAGCTGTTTCAAATACTTGGGTGATTGATTCTCGAGCCACAACTCATGTGACTAATTTAATGCGTGTGGATTCCTTACAACCAGAAACCGAAGGAAAGTAAAAGTTCCTCTATATGGGAAACCGCTCAAGGTCGGGAGCGAGCAGTCATGGGTATCTATCGCCACTATTGTGAGACTCGTCATCGGATGGATCTTTAAACACTTTTTATGTACCTTCTATCTCTAGGAATTTAGTTTCTTGTCCAAATTAGATGCTACCGATATTCTGCTTATTCACTCGACAACAAGTTTGATGTTAAATTCTCATATGCTTGGTTCTTGGTATTTTATGTGATGGTTTATATAAAATTTTCTTGAATCATGAATTTGCACAAGCTTTAATAACCCCGTATCTAAAATGTCAATTCAAAACGTGGCTTAATTAATGAAAATTCTTCAATCTTGCGGGTACGAAGACTAGGGCACATCTCTAGGGAAAGAATTGAGAAATTAGTGAAGGAAGGAATTTACAAATTCGACTTACTAATTTTCATGTATGCGTGATTGCATAAAGGGAAGCAAACTAAACATAAAGAAAGGTGTCACAAGAAGTAATGAGCTCTTGAGATAATTCATACGTATAATTGCGGGACCACTGCCTAAATTTTACAGGAGAGAAATATTTTATCTCCTTTATAGATAATCTATCTCGTTATGGTTATGTTTATCTAATGCATGAAAAGTCTCAGGCCATTGACATCTTCGAAATGTTCATAACAGAGGTCGAGAGACAATTAGATAAAAAGATTAAAATTGTGAGATCAGATCGAGATGGTGAATATTATGGCAGATATGATGAATCAGGACAAAATCTTGGTCCTTTTGCCAAATTCCTTGAAAAACATGGCATTCTCGTGCTCGCACACAATGCCCGGTACGCCACAAGAGGAATGGTGTTGCCGAAGGCTTAACGCACAATAATGGAAATGGTTAGAGTATTATGAGTTACTCTTCTCGTACCTATTTATTATGGGGTGAAGCCTTAAAACCTAGAATGTATATCTTGAACAGAGTTCCTAGTAAGGCAGCTCCAAAACTCCTTTCGAAGTTATGGACCTAGAAACCTAGCTTGAGACATATACATATATGGGGTTGTCCAATGAGGTGCAAGAATCTATAACCCACATGAGAAAAGCTTGATTCAAGAACGATATCCGATATTTCATCAATATCGATAAACGGGAAGGGTACAGACATTTTATCGGGTCCCAATCCACAATGTGAGAATAGTTGAAACCTAAGAATGCCGCATTCCTTAGAGAATGACGAAATTAGTGAGAGTAATGAACCAAGAAAGGTAGATGTTGAGGAGAGATAAGTAAGAGGATAATTCCACCACTTTTTTACCTCAAAGAAATTATCATTCTCAACCTATTCAATGTTGGGAAAATGAGCAACATAATAGAGATGGTTCATTACCACCTTAAAATATCGCCATTGAAAAATGTCAGAGCCACCATTGAACCTGTGAGCTTTTGAGTGGTGATCTCTCAAAGAGAAAGGAGACCTCAAGATTACATATGATTATGTGGTGTATTTTTATAGGAATCTGATTTTGATATCAGATAAGGAAGGATCCCGGTTTTTGCTTTCACAAGCCATAAAGTGATGATTCTAGTAAACCCGGATGGAAGCTAAGAATGAAGAGTTGAAATCTATGGCCCATAACGGTGTCTGGGATCTCATCGAATTGCCTAATAGTTGTAAACCCGCCAAATGTAAATGGCTTCTAAGACAGTTCACGACGCTAAAGGCAATATCGAACAATTTAAGGCCGACTCTAGGCCAATCTGCTTACTCAAAAGGAAGGTATCGATTACAAAGATACCTTCTCTCTAGTTTCCAAGAAAGATTCGCTTAGAATCATCATGGCACTTGTAGCTCATTTTGATTTAGAGTTACATCAAATGGATGTGAAAACTGCATTCTTAAATGGGAATTTGATGAAGATATCTACATAACAACCTCAAGTGGTTCGCAAAGAAAGGAAATGAACGCCAGCTTGCAAGTTGTTAAATCCATTTACTGGGCCTTAAATAAGCCCACAATGGTATATTAAGTTTAATAATACCATTATACCTTTCTGATTTAAAGAGAACATTGTTGATAAGTGTATATATCCAAAGTTTGTGTGGAGCAAGTTTATATTTCATATCGTATGTGGACGATATTTTGTTTCATAGCGCGTTGATCTTGGTTTATTAGGTGAAACTAAGGAATATCTCTCTAAAAACTTTCATATGGTTGATATGGGTGAGGCAAACTATGTTATTGGCATCGAGATCTTTAGGGATCGATCTCGAGGAGTGCTAGGTTTATCTCAGAAAGGATATATATTGATTGGGTTTTAGAGAGATTTAATACGTATCCTCGTTTCATCGGGTCTGCGACCTATATTGAAAGGTGACAAATTAAGTAAAATGCAGTGCCCAAGGAATAACATGGAAAGCGGAGAAAATGAAAATCTTTATGCATCACCATGGGAGTTTGATGTACGCCAAACATGTACTAGATCGGATACGCCTTTGTCGTAGGCATGTTAGGAAGATACCAAAGTGATCCGTGGATTCGAACACCGGAAAGCCGCAGCGAAGGTCATGAGGTACTTACAAGGGACAAAGGATTATATGCTCACATATAAAAGATCTCAACAAATTAGAGGTTGTCACATTTGATTCTCGATATGGTGGTTGTCTCAATAGCTTAAAGTCAACTTCGTGGATTTGTCTTTGGCGCGAAAGCAAATGGGGTAATTCATAAGAGTAAAAACAATCACTCATCGCTTCATCCACGATGGAGTACGAAGCTTGTTGCTTGTCTGAAGCTTCAAAGTCATGCTTTATGGTTGCGTAATTTTGTCTCGTGGCTTGGTGTTGTCGACGATTGCTAACCTTTCGAGAATGTATTGTGATAACACTACAACTGTTCTTCTCTAAGAATGGCAAATTTTCTAGTGGATCAAACACATGGATTTAAAGTATTTAGTTGTTAAAGAAAGAGTCCAAACAACAAGTGTCAATTGAAAATATTGGGCACTACACTTATGGTTGGCGATCCATTAACGGCAGCGGATTACCTCCAAAGGCATATTTAGAACATGTTATGAGGACGGGCCTTTCGAGTAATCTATACATGTATGATAATGAATGGTGGTTGGTGTAATTGACAATTTGCGCATTAAAATTGTTTCGTTTATTCTGTTTTCAATTATGGGTGCACATTTTATTGTTTGATAAAACAAGAGAATGTCCACAAGCATAAATTACAAGGGCTATTTGGCATTATGGACTGGTTAGTAAGGGTCATCATGTGTGGTGCATGGAAGGAAACATGACATTATGGTCATGTGACCATGACCTTCCAGATTTATGATCTAAACCGATTCAAGATTATGGTAGATGATTTGGACGACATAAAGTTTATTGAAATTGTGATCACGTATCTATGATATTATAGTTTTCATAATCTATTTAGGTGGGCCAAGGAGAATGTTATTTTACATTAAAATTAAGGGTGACCTTAATTAACCTAGTATTTAGCCAATTAAAAGAATACCCACTATCTTTAAACTCCGTTATGAAGATATTTACCCTGATGGAGTGGGTAATTATAATAAATATAATTTATTATAAGAACGCTTATTTATAATAAATATAATTTATTATAAGAATGGGCTTATGAATAATAAATTATATTTATGAAGAACAGCTTATTCCAATTACACGCTAGAACTGCTTTTTGAACGTGTATTCGGGCCCTCTTCTCCAATATGTTATATATTAAACCCCTTCATGTGCTGGTTAAAGCACTCTTCTATCAATTACGTAAAACAATCTAAGTGTATCAAAGTTTGATAAGGAGAAGCAGAGATCAAGGATTTAAGATCTATAAACTCAAAACCCTTGGATTTAAGATCTATAAACCGGCGGAAATTTCATGGCTGGGCGTGTTCTTCAAACGGTATGTAATCTATTTTTTTTCTATTATTATTATTTTATTATCAGAGATGAGTTTGAATTCAATGATCTGGAATATTTGTATATTGATTTCCGTATTAAATCTCAACACTTGTAACCCAAATTATCTTTTATATGCTGTTAAAGTGGTTAAACAGTATTAAAATGAATATTAAATATTGACGTGGCGTCCATGTAACACAATGGGACTCACTCTCCACTCTCATTCCTCTTCCCTTTTCTCTTATCTCTCCTCTTTTTTGTCCCTCTTGGCCGATTTGATTCAATTTTTAAAATATTGACAAAAACAGAAAACACAATCATGTTACAAAAATTGTATATGGAAAGTGACTATTAGTGACCATCTCTACTCTACCAAATTATGTCTAGTATTAGTACTATAACACTTCCTCACCTTTGGCTGAAACATATTTCTGAATATTTGTTCAATCAAATCCCCATATTTCTGAATATAGCTCTTTTATACACAGGCACAATTTTATCAACCACAAGCCTGCTTATCCTCTTCCTTAGGCTTTCGTCGGCCACGACCCAATTCGACTACTTCTTCTATGTTCCATACAAGACTTCATGGAATGCCTTCATCTTCTTCTTCACTTGTCTTTCGCTAGAGAATAAGGTCTCATCCTGATTGAAAAAAGACTTTAGTCTTTGTATATTATAAATTGTTAATTACAAGTACAAGAGGAGGCCTTATATAAGTTAGGCTATACAATCCTAGGAAAATACAAACTACAATCCTAGGAAAATACAAAATAAATCTAAAAATATAATAATCTAACATTCCCTCAACTCATGGAGGTTTAAGAGAAACCATTATGAGTTTGAAGGTAAAGCCTAAAGTTTATGGAGGAAGTGGTTTGGGGCGAAGATATCAATTAACCGATATTGAGCGGAAATGCACTGGCGCGAAAGTGTGCCCCGGCGATGATGACAAATGAAGTGACAATCAATTCAATATGTTTAATACGCTCATGGAAGACATTGTTATGAGTAATTTGAATAACACTGATTATCACAAAGTGAAGTTTAGCTGTAGTGAACAAAGCCAATACTCGCCAAGATCCCTGTAGTAACCAACGTAACTAAATAGTTCTTATAGTAGCCTGCCAAAGGTTTCTATATTCGTTTCTCTCGTAGCCGAACGAAAGCAACGATCAAGTTTGTTTCTTGCTTCTCTAAGAGATAAGAGAATCACCCAGAAGAAAACAATATCCTGTAATAGATCGACGATAAGTGGGATCACCTGCTCAATCTGCATCTGAATATGCCTGAAGAGTTAATGAAGAATGGGAAGAAAAATGAAGACCATTAAATATGATGCTTTTCAGATATCGAAGAATCTTGAGAACAACAACATAATGAGGAGATTTAGGGGCTGCCATAAACTAACTGACTACATGAACTGCATAGGAATTATCAGGGCGAGTAATAGTGAGATAGATTGCATCCCAACAATATTATAGAGTAAAGATCGATAGTGATTCACCATCATGAGAATCGAGGCAACAATTATAATTACCAGGTACGCCGACTATCTTGCTATCGCGATACCGCCTCGAAATCGTGATCATAAGTATACTTGGCCTGAGTAAGATAATAACCATCCACAGAAGAAGAAACTTCTAGACCAAGAAAGTAATTAAGAGGGCTAAGATCTTTCATTTCAAATTGACGACTAAGAAAGTGCTTTAGATCTTGAATACCCTGCATATCATCACCTGTAATAATCATATCATCGACATACAAGAGGAGAATAGTAATACCATGATTAGACCGTCGAAAAAGAGTTGTATCAAAAGAATCAGCTCGAAACTATGCCGAGATAGTAGAACTCAACTTTTGCAAACCATGCCTGAGGAGCGAGCCGAAGACCATAAAGTGTCCGGGCCAGAATGAAATATCATGAGGGAACCCCGAAGGATGAGAGTAACTAGAGGAAGCTTCATAGACTTCTCCGAGAGTTCATCATTAAGAAAGCATTTTTGACATCCATATGAAAGAGTGGCCATTCGCGAAGCCATGTAAAACGATAATAAGAGTCCTCGAGAAGAAAGTCGAGCCATAGGAGCAAAGTCTCCTCATAATCAATCCCATACTCCTGAGTAAAACCCCTGGCAACAAGGCGAGCCTTGTAGCGATCAACAATGCCATCCGATCGAGTCTTGATCTTATAAACCCATTTACAATCGATAGCAAATTTTCCAAAGGGGAGATCAACTAGATCCCATGTTTCATTTTGATGTTGAAGCAGATCCAACTCTTCTTTCATAGCTTGTCGCCATAAAGGGTCAGAGGGAAGCCTCATGAAAAGTCCGAGGTTCCCAAGAGAGGCAAGAGAAAAGCAATGAAAGTCACGAAGGTGAGAAGGAGAGTAGTTAATTCGATGGGAATGACGAAGTGCATGAGGAATCAAAAAGGACCCGTAGATCCATCAAGCAGGATCGTAGGGCACGCGATGACGGCGTGGGGGAAGCTCATCGATGCATGAGAAGGAACATCAAGAATAGAAGGGGAGACTCGCATGAGAGGTGTGAGACCTCAGAAAAAGGTTAGGGAGAGGATCGACAGAGGGAATAAGGGGAACAGAACACGAGGTAGTTGGTAAGATTTCTGCTCCCAAAAGACCACATGCCAAGAAACACGAAGACGTTTGTTAATGGATCATAACACCTATAACCTTTGACTAATCTCCATACCCAAGAAAACAACACAAATGAGAACGAGGATCAAGTTTGTTTCTTCACGATCACGGCAGAACAAACAGTATACATCCAAAGACTCTAAAAGAGTTCTCATGTGAGGAGAAGAACCAAACAATGTGATCATAAGGAGTTTAATTTCGAATAATGGGAGAAGGACATGCATTGATGTAAATGGCAGTAAGAGCGCTTTTCCCCAAAACCGAGAGAAGAGTGGAAGGCAATAGTAGTGCTAGTTAACAACATCAAGAATACGACGAAGCTCATGGTCAAATTCTATCATTTTGTCGAGAAAGTTGCCCGCACAAGCAGAAATGAGGAACAGTACCAAAATGATATAGAATAGAGGTAAATTCATGGGCTTTATATTCTTGGGAATTATCAGATCTGAAAACTTTGAGAGGTTTAGAACCGTGGTTTCAATCATTTTGGTAAAGTCACGATATCGGATAAAGTTCGTGACCATTAAGAGACAATCCATGCATATCGGGAAAATCATCCACAAAATTAACAAAGGAACGTGACCCACCTAGAGTAGAAATGGGAGATGGGCCCCATACATCAGAATGAATAAGATCAAAAGAAGAAAGAGCATGAGAAACACTGTTATTAAATGGTAAAGTAGTTTGTTTGCCAAATTGACAAGGCATACAATCAAAACTCTTATTTGAAACAGAACCTAACAAACCCTTAGAAACTAGTTGTTTAACCCTAGAGATAGATGAATGACCAAGGTGAGAATGCCATAAAGTAAGAGAAGAAGTGCTCTGTCCTAAGACGGCAGAAGCAGAGAGACGAGAGGACGATAAATGACGAAAGATGAGCTCAAATAACCTTCCGACCTTACGCCTGCCGTCCTAACGATCCGTCCTGGCCTCGAGAATCCCGCACAACCACACCAAAAGAGAGGAAAAGGTTAGAGAAAACCAAGTTCATGAGTTGCCCAACAAGAAAAGAAGATTATGAGGAGTTTGAGAATCCAAACATTGAAATAAATAAGTACGGGTGTAGAGACATTACTAAGACGAGACATGCATGGAGAACCATCTATAGCAGTATACGGTAGGAGGAGAAGAGAAGTGTGTGAAGGTACAACATTGAGAAGAAGTCATAAGGATTGAAGTGCGTAATCAAGAAGCCACGTGAGGAGAAGTACCCGATGATCGTGAGGAAAGAGCAAAGGTCGGGATGCACCGGGTTAATGGAAGATGAACCCGATTAACCATATCTTGTAGATCCGCATGTAGAGAGACGAGGCGTGACCCCGTACTTGAAATGGGAGTCCATAGCCGATAATTCAGACCGCTAAAGCGTAGTGCCCAAGAATACACCACGAGTGTAACCTGCTTCAATAGAATGACCTTGGTTCTGGCGGTAAATCGTAGATGTTATGATACTTCTAATGTTATGTCAGTTCGACATTATTCCCTTCGCTTTGTGAAACATAGGTAAGTGAACCGAGCTGCAGGGAAAAACAGAGTAATAGTTTCTTTATGAATAACGCTTGGAGTAGCAAGAACCATGGTCTGGATAGAAATGGGTTCAGTCTGAAGACGGATCGCATTATCAACTAACTTATGAATAGGTTGTGAGACTGTTGGTAAAGGATCCTGATGGAGAATTTGACTTCTGGCTGATTCAAACTTATCACGAAGCCCCATTAAAAACTGAAATAGTCGTCCTTGTTCACAGTGAACATAAACCAATTTGGTGTCAGTAGAATTGGAGAGAACTGGTTCAAATACAATTAATTGATCCCAAATAGATTTCAGCCGGCTGTGATATACAGTGATCCGCTCACTTGGTTTCTGACGAATTTGATAAAGTTCGCATGTGAGATCGGGGGAGCCGCAGCACCACTCAACCAAAGCATACCGAGTAACAAGTAAGTCCCAAACTTCTTTGGTAATATCAATGTTGCTAAACTCATCAACGATGGATGGAATAGATGTATTACGAAACCAAGTGATGATCTGATGATTAGAACTTTCCCAATCCTCAACTAACGGCATGCAAAATCGGGCCATTCACTTGTTTCGAATGTGGACGGTCACCAAAGACATAAAGTTACAACTTGCGACCTTTGAGATAACTATGCATGGCTTGAGACGACTGGGCAAAATTATCCCCATTAAAAATAACATGAATCGGACGAGAAATCTCATTATCAGGCATATCGAAATTCCTAATCGAAAAACAGACAACAAAAATGGAATCCATATGCGAAAATAAGTCAGAATGCACCTGATCAAATTTTCGGTCAATGGTTAATGGGATGATGTGGGTGTTATCATGACGGATACGGGCCAATAACAACAAAGGGCAAAGTCAATCTACCGACGCGGGCAATGCGTCACGGCAACGCGCGGGTCAACGAAATTTGACGGGGGTCAGCTGCAGCCGACGTAAGCCCTACGTGATGTAGGCTGGAAGTGCATGTGCGCAAGGTGAAGTGCACGCCACGCGAAGTGTATACGACGCTACCGTGCGTGGCGCCAAGTGCACGTGTGGGACTTTAAAGGCGCGCGATGGCTTTTTCCTGCGGACTCGCTGCACACTAAATGATCGCCTTCGACAATTTCTACCTCCGAAAGTGGCCTGGTCTCATTTTAGGCCGGCGGCTGAAGCTGAAATGCGACCAACTATGGTTTTTGCAGAAAACAAGTTGTACCGTGGGCAAACAAAGATGTTCACGAAAAAGCTATACTAAGGGTCGTAATGCCTGTGACCGTGAGAGCAAAGGGAAAAATCGAGAACTCCGTTTGATACCATGAAGAAAGACTTGAGTCTTTGTATATTATAAACTCTTAATTAAAGTACAAAAGGAGGCCTTATATAGGCTAGGTTATACAATCCTAAGAAAATACAAATTACAATCCTAGAAAAATACAAAATAAATCTAACAATATAACAATCTAACATTGATCATTACCTAATAATAAGGTCGAAGGAACTCTACCCTCCCTGGCAGATCAACGCTCCGCAATTGTGACTCACCTACAAGATTCCTGGCTTGTCCCTCGAGAGATTTGTACAAGTGCGGGAGTGATGGTTCATCAAGAAAATGTAGGAAAGAGGTATCCCCATAAGCTTCTCGACCATGCATCAATGTTCAGCCTAATGGCCTCCATAACGCTGCAGAGCCTCCTCCTCAAGATTCCCTCTCAATCTGGGTGTCGCAGCTCTTGTGAATCTCCGTGAATTGATCATGGTCAGTTTCAAGTCTTCATCTTCTAGCACCGGTCAAGTACACATTAACGAAAACTCACTAATCTCGGACGCCGTCGAGGCGGGAGAAGTCCCTCTATGAACCTCCACCGCGGCGTAAGCTCCCAGAGTATCGAGATTCCGTCTGGGTTTGACTCGCTACAAGATTTTCCCCCAAACAGACGCGGGGCTGAAACTAGCCTCGTACCATTCAAGGTATGGAAGATTTTCAATAGCTTAAATGTACTGATCGCTTCTTCTTGCTCTCCGCAATGCATTCTCAAACCGAATAAAACTTAAATCCGCATTCTGCGGGCGATCCTCACAAAACAATCAACCTAAACATCTGACCATCGTTCTCGAATACCCCATCACGCAGCTCAAACTCGATCCCCGGAATAGACATTCATGTAAGACAAATCCTTGCTCCACTATCTATACAACTATCGCCCCGCATTGTCAAACCGAACACGTATTATACCCGAGGTAGTCCAAAACCGAGAGGTTCTAAACACATTCTAACGTTCAACTAGAACATCGATATAAGTAGAACCTCTTGATAACCGCCTCGCAACTTTAACAACAATGGAGAATCAAAGTAACGACGGGAAGAGGAAGATTATGTTCTCAAGATCGCCCGACCGCTTCCATGAAGACGGCGATGCTCTGGGAATCTTCGTGACACTTAATCACATCGAGAGATACCTGATCATTCGCGACGACGACTGTTATCTTTGTCTTTATCTTCAAGAATTGAACCACATCCTCCAACCATCTTATCGCCTAAACCCACAATTCTCCCCGTAAAACCTCAAGGCCTCCTCCACTCACTTTTAATGGCTAAGAGGTAGCTATGGAGGTCCGAGCCGGGTCCGCTTTATCGAGGGTCGGGGTTACGGCTATTGATTTCTCCTGTGCTTGTTCTCGCAACGCCCTTGCAACTACTAGACTCAAAGCTATCAGACGCCCATGGCCTAAAGCTTGGAACATATTGGAAATGAAGTTAAGCTTAAATAATCGTCAATTGTATTGTCTGATATGTGAAGAAACTGTAATCTTGATTTTTCTTTCTTACCAAACACACCAAAAGCAAGGAGAAAGTTAAGAGTACCGTAATCAAACCAAACGTGGATCAAAATTAATCCTAACCTCAACCACCGGCCCTTGTCGTGAATCCATAACTGAACTAAGACTCCACTCCCAAACATAAAAATTCCAAATTTCGTCCAGCCCAATTTGGCTTGAGCTCACCCAAGTGAATTCGGGGCCCACCAATGGGCCTTGCCTAGTGACGAGCACAATTTTCTTTTATCACATAAACACCTAGTTGCCATTTGTTTTTTTAGCTTTTTGTTAAAAGCTCGATAGCTTTCAGTATTCAACTCATTTGTTTTTAACTTTTTTAATGATTTATTGATGGTTTTTTTTTAATATTTTGTTGAATAGAAAAACCAATTTTTAATGCTTTTTGAATATTTTTTTATTAAGAAAAATCAGATATCATAAAAGAAAATCATATTCTTGTGATCAAATTAAAACATATGTTTCTATCATGCAAATTAAATAAAACATATATATTTTAAAAATTTATTGTTTCAAAATTTGGATAAAAATTAAAAAATTGATTTTTTTTTTAAGAAAAAAAACAACAAAATACTTAATCCTATTAAGTACAATTCAAAACAAAAGTTTTATTTGAAGATTAAGTAAAAAAAAACAACGCACCCTAGATAAGTCCAATTTATAAATCTAATAATTTTCATATTTTTTTTATCAAAAAATGACTTATTATGGATAAAATGTTATTTGTCATTTTGAGATATTTACATGTATCTTTGAAAGAAAATGTTATTTTTACAAGAAAATAATGGGTATTTTTGTCGTTAAAATTTGTTGAAAAGTTAGATTTTCAAAAGATTTTTTAATCAAATCATCCTCAAAGAAAATGCTAAATTAGTGAATTTAATAATTAGAAACTATGAGACACTTGTAGTTTTCTGTTTTTGCTTTTTTTTTTTTTTTTTTTGTAGTTTTTTTTTCATATAACCAATAAGTTACATCACTATTTTTTATGATTTTTAATTATGTTGTCTATCATGTCTAAAGCATATGGTAGATAACTTAACTATCAAAAGGCAATGACATAGAAAATGGGAGGTCCAAATTTGAGTTATAATAAAAACAATAACTAAAATATTTACTTTTTCAAAAAGAAATATTTCTTTAAAACTTACACAAAGAAACACAGAAAATATTTCTTTAATATTTCTCAATTCCCAAGGTAGTCCAAACCGAGAGGTTCTAAACATTCTCTGACATCTGAACTACAAACATCACTATAAGTAGAAACACACCAAGCCTATGCTATTAGAATTTAACCTCCCACAACCGCCTGCAACTTCTGAATAACAAAAACGGAAAATGATGATGGAACAACAATGGAGGATTCAGGAAGAAATTGTTAAATTGGCATTATATTATAGAAAGAAAAATAACAATTTAAATCTGAACTTTTACTACTTTGTCATTTATATTCAGAACTAAATTTTTTTTTTAAATATATATACTTTCATTTTAATATCACTCCTAGTGTAGGACATTAGATTTTAAAATATGTGAATAATTAAGTTATAACACTTGTGAAGATTAATCATAGGTTGTATGATCAAAATATAATTTTACAGGGCTAATTTACAAAGATAATGCAATTCGAATGACTTAAAAACCTCATAATCACAACAAATTTCTATAATAAAAATTATTTGGTTCTAAGAGTCCAACAATAAAAAGTAATAATTTAATTATTGGGAGTTATGATTTAGAAAGGCATAAAGTCAATTGAACAAATTTATATAACTCATATCTACTATTACATTACCCTTCCTCCATATCAATATTCACCTTTTAACTTTTTTCTGTAGATACATTATACTTACTCTTTGAATGTATAAAACACGTGAAAACCATTTCTAAATTTAAATACAAAGCAATGTGATGGAATAATCTCTCTCGACGGATTCGCTCTTACTAAGCCAGTCAGGAATGCATTGAGCTGAAGAAGTTCCACAAGCATTTCGTTTCCCATTTGGACCTCGACCTGTGTCATATCACAAAAGTCCTCATTTCAAACAATCCTTTCTCATGAGGTCGAAGATGAGCATGATATCACTATTTTATGCATCCCACTCATTCTGCCTTCTACAATCACAAACTTTGATTTTAAGTATAAGGAAACAAATTATGACCAATTTTGAATGATTGATTTGTCCTTTTTGCATCTCTATTTAATTTCCTCTAATATTTCAATGGAAAATAATACTATTATAATTATATTAATGTGGATTGTTGATATAGATGAATTGAAAACCTGTTCTTACTTGTTATGGTATTTATAACTTTACCCAATATATTATTCATCACAATGTATTTGTTTTAACTGGTAAACTGAATTACATTTTAAAATATGTGAACAAGTCATAACATTTATACTTTATTTGTGAAGATTAGTCACAAGTTATGTGTTCAAAATATGATTTATAAGGTAGTATAGAAAATAATGTTGTTAAAATGATTAAAAAACTCATGATCACAACAAATTTCTTTAATAAAAAATTATTTGGTGAAAAGTTTAGTGATGAAAAATAATAATTTAACTATTGGGAGCTATGATTTGAAAAGGCAACAATCAATTATATAATTCTATAATTAATAATTAAAACTTGTACAGCAAACCTATTAAGGTGAAAATGGTAAAACGTGACTGACTTAATGGGCCATTTTGACTAAGCGGATTCTTGTATAATGATTATTCATTTCCATAAAATTAACACCGATATATTCAACTTCAAATATACATTTTTTACTTTTTATTTCTAAAACAAATTGAAAGAGAAAATCATCAAATAGTATTTAAAATTTTTATGTATTCCACGCCACTAACAATATCTCTTTTTTTAGAACCGGAGTAAGAGGTATTCTAGTTACTAATTGGGTGAATATCAAACGCAGAGCCAACTCTCAACTCGTCATAGGTTTTGAACCGATTTATTATGCTATTAACCCGGATATTATTTCATTTTTTATGGTTTTTTACGATTTTGATTTTATATTTATATTAATTTATTACCGGTTTGAATCAATAAATTTATTTTTCTATTAAAAAAACACACACACACAATAACTCTTTTTGGTTATGATGAGGATATGAACTTGTTTCTCCATAAAATTTCTTCTTTCAAAGGTTTTAAAAAATTAAAATACGAATAATCATCTAAAAGTAACTTTTCACCATAAAATTTCTACAAGATTAAAATTAAGTGTTTAGAATAAAGTTAGCCATTAGTGGCAGCACAGTTGGCTTTTAGATATAGGTAACATTGATCCTAGGAAATGATCCAGGGTTTGACAAATGGTCCAAAAATAAGTTATAATATTGTTGGAATTAGTTAGGTGAGGTGATTTTCAATGCTAGGTAAAAAAGGTTTTGCTTAATTTCAATGAATACATATCGGTATATATTATAATGATGATTAATGTTGTACAATGATAATTTCACCATTCTCAGCATTTTCATGCAATGGTTAATGAAATTGAAACATTTATATATATATATATATATATATATATATATATATATATATATATATATATATATATATATATATATAACCTCAAAATTGTTTTTAGAAAAAGGAAAAAGGTATGTAATACCATTTAGGGGAAACAATTTAAAAAATATGAAAAAAAAATCATTTAATAGTGTTGAAAAATCGCTTATAATATTTTATGGAGAAATACTATATAGGTAACAAAAAGAAATGAAAACACTTTAATTAAAAATAGTTTGGAATAGAAACATTATTTAAATCATAGATAAAAATGTTTGTGAATTGATAATAATATACTAAATTGAAAATATGTTTAATATTAGTGCTATAATTATTTAAATCAAATGTATTCATTGATGTAAAAATAATTTGTAATATATGAAATTATTTTTTAATGTTTATATTTTACATTTAATTATCATATAAATGACATAAGAAGTTAAAAACATGTTATTTTTTCCAACCAAAGACAATTCCTCAAATATCACAGTATTTTAACATATAGCAAAAGTAAGCTTATTATGATAACATTTGCAGAAGATAGGAAACCTAATTTAATTTCAATACTCCAATATTGGAATTATAATACTAATTGACTAACTAAATGAGTCCAAACCTCTTAATGTGTTGTAGTAAAATTAAATTAATGAGTTTTATGATATTTATAGGTTTGATGAACAAATATCTCTCCATTTTATTCCCAAGAGGAGGCATTTAATCCCAGCATATGATGTCATTGTACCTGTGCATCTATATTGTATGTTTATGTTTGAGTTCCTTTTTTCCTTGTCCCATTAATAGGGCGTCTTAGTACACTTGTCCCTAGTTTTAAAATAAATAAATAATTAAAATTCTAACTTACACAAATTGGATATTATAATAAATTATCAAAGTTAAAAATTACTCAAAGTAATGATTGAGTAATAAGCATTATAAGATTGTTATTCTTCCTCCATTTTAAAATTAAAAATGAATTCAATATTTTAATTTTTCTTAATTTAGAATTTTTATTTTTTATAAATATAATAAATAACAAATGCATGTTTTAAAAATTAAGAAGAAACAATAACTAATTTTGGCAAGAATATTGTGAATTAACAATGTGAACATTACATGTTTTTTAACTTTCTATAATGGCTTACCCCATCCACCCATGTAGTAAATATTGAGGTTGATCCAACCATGGTGTGGACATTGGGTGTGATGACTTCCAACCACTTAAGGTTTAGATATCGAACCTAAAGACATTTGATCATATAGATTTTTAAGTTTCAAGGCAAGTGAAAGACATTTGGATCATATAGATTTTCAAGTTTCAAGGCAAGTGAAACTACGTTCTAAAGATATCTCAATTTCTTAGGTTTTAAATATAAGAAAACACATTATGAATAGGGAGCATTAACTTATCATATTCACATCTTCATTTAATTTAATTTAATTTCCTCTAATATTTCAATGGTAAATAGTACCATTCTAATTATATAAGGTGGATTTGTTTATATAGATGAATCAAAACAACCTCTTTTGTATTATATGTGTACTGTGGTGGTATTTGTACCTATATAGCTTTATCAAACACTTATCTTAATCATCACACTATATTTATGTTAATTAGTAAAATAAGTTGTATGTGAATGAGTGTCATAACATTTGTACTTACTTGTAAAGATTAATCATAATTTTATGATCAAAATATGATTTATAAGGCTAGTGTACAAAGATAATGGAATTGAAATGATTTAAAAACTCATAATCATAAATTTCTATAAAAAAAGTTGATCAAGAGTCCAACAATGAAAATAATAATTTAACTATTGAGAGATATGATTTTAAAAAGTAAAAGTCGATTATATAAATTTAGTAAACTAATATCTACTATTACACTAATCTTTCTCGTTCATCAATAGTTAACTTTATTTTTTTCAGGGATACATTGGGATCTTATTCTATGTTATGAGGTTCAATATTTAACTATTTTTGTTTCAAAATTTGACCTACATTTCAACATAAAGAAGATTATGTGATGCCCCAAATCCCGGAGGTCCCGTTGACCACCGTCAACTCGCGAAAAACCTATATGTCTTATATCATGAGACCCCTACATGAGTAAAAATGACCACTTGGGCCCATACATCAATACTCACCAAAAATCTAACCAACTATATTACAATAGTTCAAGAGTTGATTACATCACTCTTAATACAAACGTATATTAAAATTTAGAATTCTAATACATGTTTTACAAAATAATCAATCAGCTTACATCGGCTTTCTTCTCTCAAAAGCGGCTCTAATGAGCGCCCGTCTCCCGAACACCCGTGACCGAAAGGGGGATCCCACCACTGGTGAACAATGCCCGCAGCTGATAATCTCCTGCTACTTCGTTACTTCCTCACCTAAGTGCTTATGCAATGGCAAACCAACATTCAAGCAAAACATATATGTTCCTACTCAAATGTCTACATGCCCAATCCCATGTCTCGAGTGCTCACCGACTCCCTCATACATGCCTAAGCCATGTATGAAAATCATTTTCCAAACAAAAATATTTGTTTTAATTATAGGCAACTCTCCGATATAAATACGTTGGACAATCCTCCAAGGTGAATTTGTTGGGTAACTCTCCGAAACAGTTCATGGGCCCCTTCGACGTGAATTGTTGGACAATTTTTCCAACACAATTTTTCGGACAACTTTCCGATAAAATTATTATTTTTAATAATTTTACAAAAGAATTCATCGTTTGGACAACCCTCCGATTTATTTGTTATGCACTCACACCTACTATTCTAGGGTGCCCCGGTGCATATGAAATGCATTATGCCATTTTCATACCACATATGTCAATATATCAATCATGAATATATTAACAAAATTCACATCCTAACCACATGCTATTTATTCATGGCAATAACATCACAATTAGCTCACATGGGCTAATAAACAATTTAATTCCCATGGCTCACACACAATTATATTTCATATAATTTAAACAACATGTTAACATATTAAATTCCATACATTAACATATTATTTTCCACACAACTCAAGCCATTCATTTTAAGCAAATTCACATGAACGTTTTCGGTCCAACTACAATCCAGACTGTTGTTAATAGTCCCAAACCGAGCAGTGGGCTGTCTGTGAGCAGCCCTCTCATTCGGCCTCACAACACCCAAGCCATTAATAAGGCTCTTAAACCGAAAATAAACCGAGTAGGAGAAGACCCCTACCTTCCGGAGTTTGTCGAAACTCTACAAAACCCATCTACACGTAGTGTAACGAATTCGCACTAAATAATAAGGCAAGTTTTTAACACGCTTGACCAAGTTTGACTAAGTTTGACTAAATTTGACCAACAATTAGTATGTCGGTCCAAGTTGACTTTTCAAGGATGAAGAATTTTGGGTTAATTTAAGACACTATCTGCAGGCCTCGGCCGATACGGAAGCCCATAGACTGGTTGAACGCCAAACCGACTTACTGATAAAAGTTATGGCCTTGAGAAGTTCAAACAACAAAGATTTTTCTTCGTTGTCCAAGCTACCCGGTTTTTACTTGAAAGCAACCCTAGGCTCTATATAAACCTAGTTTTGCGTGCCAAATAGAACCTTAGCCCCAAAACACCCATTTTCAGCTCCAAAACCCTAGGAAAGTTCCCTAAAACTCGAGGACTCCGAATCAGTCGCTTTCGACCGTTCGTGCCAACTGTTTTGGCCGGAGACGATTCGCCACCTCTCTTGATGCACGCGCCACCCGTAGGAGCTCCACCACTGGGGCGACCTTGGTCGTGAAATTTCACTACGAACCGGCCACGGACGCGCCAGACGGCCGCCGAACATGGCACGGCCACTAATTGGTCGCCGCTTTCTTCATTTTTCGGCCATTCTAGGCCAACCCATACCTCCCTCCCCCCATTTTTGGACCCTTTGAACTCATTCCCGTGGTCCTTTTTCGCAGATTCCTCACCGTTTGAAAGATACGACGAAAACAAGTTTGGCCGACTGGCTGATTCAGCTTTCGCCAATTACATCAACTTTTGACCAAGGTAAGGGTACTTCGTGGTTCCTCGCCTTCGGGCTTTCGTTTGATATAAATTTTGTAAATTTTGGACGTCGTTTGGTTAGTTTTCCATTTTTGGGTCATTTAAGGTAATTACCGAAAGTGTTTGGACTGAAATTGGACACCAATTGGTCAAATTAGGCAAAATTGAAGTTGGATTGGTGAAATTGGATATTTTTATGATTTATTGGAAGGTTCAATTTCGAAACAAATTAGCCTCCCTGTGTAAAAAGCTCCTAATTTTGATACGAGTCTATAGGGCATACACGTATAATCGACTCCGGCTGAGTCTAATTTAGATAGTTTCATAGTTCTAAAAATTATTATAAGACATTTGGGGCATTCCAATGTCTTTGGTTTAGTTATTGGAGCCTAAATGATATTTTTATTATATTACAGGCATTCACGCTGAGCCTGGAGACGATCCTGCACGGGAGCAAGACTGAGTATCTGTAGTCTGTGAGTGATTGATGTGTTCTAAATGCTTTGGGGTATTGTTATGATAGATAATTGTGGTTAATTATTTTATATATATATATATATATATATATATATATATATATATATATATATATATATATATATATATATATTATTTGATCTAGATGGTTGGTCACATAAATATAATTATCTATTTTTATATAAACAAGTTATCTTTTTTCATGTGAATTTTGTCAACATTTTAAATATTTGACATTTTATCGAGTTCATGGATAAATTTGTGGTATTTAAATAATTTGGTACATGGATTGAGGTTTTAAAAACCACTTTGAAAATTTATTGATTTAAGAAATGGATTTTAAGATTTTATGATTTTAAGTATGTTAAATATTGTTAAAGTTCTTTATGTGCTTAAAATTGGTTATGGTGAATATTTTCTATCAGGGTATTTCTCTCGATTTTCGAGATGAATTGATGAATTAAAATTCATCAATATATTTGATCGAGTTGTTGAAATTAAGTTTATAAATTCTTAATTTATAATACAAAGACGCGAAAAGTATATGTGAGTAAGGATACCGTGGTTGGTTGTTATAAATTGATGTACCATATATACCGTAGGTTCGATTCGTGATTTATTACGTTGCGTAATCGGGTTTGCCATGGTGTCGTGAGGTTGGTTTCATCCAACGATTATATATTATTTCCATGGCCGTGAGGTCGAGTTTACCGACGGTTCATCATTATTATTATTACCACGGCACCTCTCGAGGTTGAGGGTCGTGAGGTGGGGTATTTCACGGTTTATGATGGGTATATGGTATGGTACATTGTTAGACCTCGGAGTGTTTGGCGCAACCATTTCAATATTTTATATTATATATTAGATACGATTATTCACATAATGTTTATATATTTTATGTCACTTATTATAACTTATACTTTATATACTTATAATCTTGAGCATGAATTTCATATTGTTGACTTGGTATAAGTTCGGGTTTTGTGAAATGGGTTTAAACTAGAACCTATTAAAAGAAAGGGACGTGAGGCCTCGAGAAAATGAATTTTCGAAAAATAAAACATTATTTTCCTTATAAATTATGCCACTCACTTTGTATTGTTTTAAACTGCTTCTAGTCTCAGCAAAGCTCAGAGACTACCATGCCGCATTCTACATCACTCTTTCTGCAAAAGCTGCAGTATTCCATCTTATCTATCTGTCTTTATTTTATTGGACTTATGTATTTCATTTGTACCCCTAAATTTGCAAACACTCTTAGAATGCTATGATCTTAGTATTAAACTCATATGAGTCTTTATTATGTGTGTTTGTGGTTATGACTTACAAGAAATAGGCTCGCTAGGATTTGAGTCGCTTGTGAGATCTTTATATATATTTCTCGTATATTATATTAATGCATGTGTCTACTTTCTTCTTAAAGTGGGTTCCATTGATATTCCCTGACACAAAGGGGACTTCACTAGGCGGGACCACCTAGGAAATCCTGGAAGGGTATCCGGGTAGGGTCCTGTCACGTAGCCCTTACCGTGGGGAGCAACTTTGCTTCTTACCTCGCGGGAAACCAACGGTCCGATCGCCGAGAAATTTAGAGATAAGTTGGAGCCTCTCTCTCTAAAAATCCCTTCCTTTCTCTCTCTTTCCTTTTCTCTATTTTGCTTCTTCCAACCGGACAAAGAGCTTGTCAAGACGTGACAAAGAGACTGTTATCCAACGCCACATGTCCAACTCTAAGTGGCTCATGGGATTACACCTTATTCTCTTATCCACCTACTTTGGATTTTCATCCAATGGCATCATGTCATGCGTCCACCCATGGCCCACACTTGAGCTCATGTTTGTCTAACTCTGCACATGACACGTAAAATTTTGAGCCACCAAAATGTGCTGGAAGTGTCCCGCACTATTCCCGTTGTTCGAAAACGTGAAATTCCGACCATCTCAGAATCTCGACGAAATTCGACGTGGTAGCTAGATTTCGTGAGACGATTCCAACGGTGAAGTCCGTTTCGTCATCCGACATCTAGAAAAATTCCGGATTTGGACCAAAATTACTATTTTACCCTTTTTCAGAAGATTAGAATTTTCTCGGGTTTTACAAATTATATTTCTCATATTTAGTATTTAAAACTTGTACGCAAAGCCTATATATTAAGGTGAAAGAATAAATAGAAAGATTGACTTAATGGGCCATTTTGGATAAGAGGGCTCATGGAATGATGATCATGATTCATATTCTTTCGCATGAAAGATGATACTAAGGGATTCAAGTTCTAATAATTTTTTTTCACAACTAAGTATTTTGTTAAAATATAATAAATCAGGACAATTTGGGGACTCAAACCTGGGACGTTCCCTTCCCTAGATGTCCTCCATTTTTTAAAGAATTTTGTTACAATATAGTAACCTATCTCAATTTGGACTCGAACATGAGACCCATCCCTTCCCTAGATGTCCTTCATTTTTAAAAAAAAAAACTTTGTTATAATGTAGTAAACTATTCTTATTGGAACTTGAATCTGAGACCCCTCCTTCCCTAAACTTCCTCCCTTTTTTTTTTTTTATTTTTATAAATAAATTAAAAGAAAAATCATCTAAATTATAAATTAAAAGTATTACATATTCCATGTCATTACAATATATATATATATATATATATATATATATATATATATATATATATATAAAGAGAAAGAGTAGTATATATATATATATATATATATATATATATATATATATATATATATATATATTTTTGGTATGAATACATATTGATTCATACTGGTATTATGATGATATGATTAATACTACTAGGATTGATTCATCATTCTCAACATTTCCATGCCATGGTTAATGATTAAAAAGGAATTAATTGAAACACATATTTGGCCAAGTCGAAAGAGTGGCTAAGTATAAATTAAAGTCTTTCATTAGAATGTCATGTTTGAAAAGACCATTAGGAATGTTAATATGTTATTTATAAATTCTTGCGGGCATCATCACTATATACATTATTATATATGAGGCTTTTCTAAAACATCATCTCCTAGCTTGTTATTATATATATGTTACTAACAATGACATTTCTAAGAAACACAATGTGATATAATTTGAGAATAAATAATCTTGATATATATATATATATATATGATAAGAAACTATTTAAATATAGTAACCATTTCCACTGAGATCGAACTGGACCCTCCCTTTCCTAGATGTCTTCCTTTTTTTAAAGCACTTTATTACACATAAGAAACTGTCTTTATTTAACCGAACTCCGAGACCCCGCCATTCACAATCTTCCTTTTTTTAAAGCACGTTGTTATAATATAAGAAATTTGCTCATCATTGACTTTCGTGGCTTAGAGGCAAGACAATTTTTCAAACTTATAAATGAAATCTAATGTGCACTTCCCTAAATGTCCTCCTTTTTATTTTTAAAAATAAATTAAAAGAAAAATCATCTAAATAATAATTAAAAGTATTATATATTCCAGTTATTACTAATATATATATATATATATATATATATATATATATATATATATATATATATATATATAATCTATATTGGTATTATGATGATATGATTAATACTCACAGGATTGATTCATCGTTCTCAACATTTCCATGCCATGATTAATGATTAAAAAGGAATTAATTGAAACACATATTTGCCCAAGTCGAAAGAGTGGGTAAGTAGAAATTAAAGTCTTTCATTATAATGTCATGTTTGAAAAGACCATTAGGAAATGTTAATATGTTATTTATAAATTCTTATGAGCATCATCATTATATACATTATTATATATGAGGCTTCTCTAAAACATCATCTCCTAGCTTGTTATTATATATGTTGGCCAAAAATGACATTTCTAAAAAACACAATGTGATAAAAATTGGAGAATAATAATCTTGATATATATATATATATATATATATATATATATATATATATATATATATATATATATATATATATATATATATATATATATATATATATATATATATATATATATATATTGTAAGATCTTTAGAAAATTCAAATTTTTGAAAAGGATAAAATCGTAATTTCTAGGTAAAAACCCAAAAATTTTCTAGATCTCTGATGATCGAAACGGATTTCACCATTGAATCGCTCAGAAATCTACCGCCATGTTTCCGACTTCATCGAATTCCGAGACAATTTAATTTCCATATTTTCGAGGCAATCTGTGCCTGTGTCGTGAAATCCTGCTCGAGAGACATTTGATATGACAAAAGTCACCTACTACATGTACTCATGTGATACATGTTGCATGACTAGAAAGATGATGGAAACGAATCTGGCCAAGATCGCAACAAGGCCAAAAAATCAAGAAGAGAGGACATAAGTGGAATTTATGGAAAGTTTAATTAAATAAGACAAAAGCCAATAGTGTCATCTTCTTCATTTTGGAGCAAAATCTAAGAATGGGTTCCGGGTTTTGTGTTTGCAGAGAGAAATGCATTCTCTCTAGATTTTCTACCGCTCTGACCGCTTCTGCTCTGCACGAGCAAGAAGCAAAAGCGTCGATTTACGCAATGGAGGTTACGCGCGGCACCACTCGTGAAGTTCGATAACCCAAGAGGTAGAGATCTTTCATACGTGGCTGGCTTTGGCTAAGAGCCATGCTTTGCGGTTAGGATATTCTCGAGGTTTGATTTAATCAAATTCTGGCCTCAAACCTTTGAACTGAGCGAGAAAATCCCTAAATTGGAGTGGCTCAACAAGGTTAAACGAGGGTTTCACTGCTCATGTGAATAGTGACGTTGATTTCGTGTGATTTTTATGATGTTATGATTCAAAATGAATTGCTTTTGTGTTTGTTAATTAGCCCATGTGAGCTTTAATTTTGGTGTTATTTGATGGTGAATTTACAACATGATTTATGTGGATTTAATTATGTTAATATATCTACATGTTTTATATATTAGCATGACTATTTTGTAATCAGTATACGGCATTTCATATGCACTGGGCACCCTAGAATATTAGAGTGAGTGCATGACATGAAATTGAAAGAAAATCGAAAATGTTTGTGAAAGGAATTTCAATGAAGATTTTCTCCCCAAGAATCGCTTTTTTGCAGAGTTGTCGTCAAGCCATCTCGAGGCGACCCATGACTAAGCTTCGAGAAATATCCAAGCACCGCCGAGGGTAGTCTAATGTACGTATCGGCCTGTAGTGAGTTTTCGAGAACAAAAAACTTTTGTTTTGAACCGGATATTTTACTCGCATCTCTAGCTGTGCATATGCAGGGAGCTCTGAGGACTAGTGGATGCTGATCGTCATGTAGACATTCGGGAGTGTTCATGTAATTGCTTGAATATAATGTGATTGTTCTCGCTATGGCATGTGCACTTAGCGGGAGTAACCCATGTAGGAAATTATCTCTACTAGGCTTTGCTCACCCTGTCGAGGGATCACCATTTCAGGTACAAGAAGCGATCGGGAAGGAGACACTCATTAGAGGCCGTTTGAGAAGAAAGCCGACTTGTGGCTTTGATGTTGTTGTATAACATGTATTAGAATGTTGTAATTTTAATATATGTTGAATTAAGAGTGATTTATTAACTTGAACTATGGTATATAGTTGGTGTATTTTTGATGAGTAAGCAATGTATGGGCCTAAGTACTGCTTATCATGTACATGTCTCATGATATTGATGTCGATAGGTTGTATTTCGGGGTAGAGCTCCCCGCAGCAAAGGGAGACTCTTCCGATTTTCAAGAGGCGCTGGTTACCCGACATCCACAAGTATTCCGTTGGTCGACCGTTGTCAACCCACACCTGGGTGGGCTTTACAATCCAGGACGTGAGCTTGGTAATGATTACCTTAGGAGCTCAACAGGAGCCAGTATACGAATACTAAGGCTTGAGGGACTCGGGGCTTAGGCCATGGTCATGAGGGTGTAGGGACATCACAAATTGCATACTCGATGTTGTGGTTTAGGTATGCGACACTAGTGAAGTCACGAGACAAAAGCAGTAACACCGCATGCATGGTGTTTACGTGTGATTGTGTGTATAATATGAGTGATGTGTGATCATATGTTGTGTATGAATTGTGATTGAAATTGTATGCTTGGTGAATAGCATAGGAAAGATGTTGAACACTAGGGTCGAGAAAATGTAACCTTAGGTGTTCGAGAAATTTTGGAAAAAATGGTCCAAAATTAAATGAATGTGAAGGAATTTTTTTCTAAGGTTTTACAAAGGTAAACTGAAAATTAAATAAAATAAATCTTAATAAATTTATTTGGTTTAATTGAAATGAATTTTTTTTTCGGGGTAGTTTTTCTAGTAGGCAAAAATGAAAAAAAAAAATTTGTGGAGCGAAAAAAAAAGAAAAGAGAAGCTTGGGTGTGGAGCTAGAATGGATACGCTCTGGCCTGGGCCAAGAAGCAGCATGGCGCCATCCAAGGGCCACGACACCGCTCAGACTCACATGACACTACCGAGCTCGCCCATGATACGGCCATCAAGGCCACGATATGACGCCAAGGCTGCGGCGGCGGTAGCCACAAGGCGGCGCGCATGGCCCGCCATGCGGTCACGCATACAATTGTTGTATCGCGGAGCCGAGGAGGGCCACCGCAGTCGCGATACAATGTAGCTGTGGGCCGCTGATACAAAGCTCAACGCTCCCGCGACACGGCTAGCAGGCGCGACACGCTACGGCAATAAGTGAGATATAGCCCGCGCATGTCCCTTGCGGCCGTATGTCGCGATATAGGTCGCGACACGCCGAACATAAAGCCGCGACACGGCTCCATGACACGGTCACGACATGGCCGGGCTCACGCAGCGGCACGCAGGCCGGGCTAGTGGCGGCGCACCACGGCAGAAAATCAACCTGGGCTTTCACTCAGCCACATCGCTCGAACACTGCCAGATTAATCGCTCATGAACACTGCCTACGAAAGCACCGCCATTTAGGTCATTAAAAAAAATAAAATAAAATCTTTCAAAAATGAAATTTTCTAAAGTAAAATTTTGTCGTATACGACGAATGTATTGAATTATTGTCTTACATTTCTATGAATGAAAGGATATTGTGTATGAAATAATTTTGTATATTAATGTCTCTGGCCGTGATTACGCCTGTAGATACCGCATTGAATATTAACTTGCTATTTGACATGTGTAGATGGCTAGTCGAGGGCGAGGACGTAGAGGGCGTCCATCGTGGTACCGGTAAGGCACCACCAAGATTTGACTAGCAGCCTTTGGCCGAGGTCAGAGGGATCAAGGGCCGGCCGCTATTACACAAAGCAGCAACAGCCAAGGAGGCAACCGAGTAACCTCTAGGAGGCTCGGCACATCATCCTCCGACCTTCAGCTGTGGGGAGGAGATCCGATGGTATGCACTACTGCCCGCGTGCCGAGAAGGTGTTGGAGGCTATGGAGATCGCTCCGATACGACTAGGATCGTACTAGCCGCGCTCCAGCCAGAGGGGCGAGGCCTGGGCATGGTGGAACTGGGCAAAGACCTCTAGAGATCTAGATGCAATGGGGCAGAGTTCCATGATCTTTTCATGGGCAAGAGTGTTATTTGATTCTAGTGTTTCGCATTCATTCATTGTTGCATCAGTTGTGATAGAGTTGGGCTTAGAGGCTGAGGCCTTAGAGGAGCCTCAGGCGTGAGTCTCCTCCCTAGGGGTTGGGGTGTGGCGAGAATGGGGGATGATATGTCGGGTCAAGGAAGTTAGAGATCTCGGGACTCTACCACGCTGGACTCGAGGATCATGGACATGTCGAGTTCGACGCCATCTCGGGATGGATCACGGCCAACCATGTGAGTCGCATCGGACAGGAGCGTAGGAGGGTTACTCACCTACACAATGTGATTCGCACTCAGGTTGTGGCTTCCTCGTGGGGACAAGCATGACATTTCGCCCCTGCATGCTGCACGAGTCCAGTGTCGGGCTGACAACATGGGTTGGCTAGCAAGCCTTACCCCGGGAGGACGAGGTGAGACTCGAACTTCTAGATCTACCTTGAATAGTTTACAGTATGAGGATGTTTTTTCGTATGAGCTACCGGGATTGCTTCCGCAGAGGGTTGTAGACTTCGGTATTGAGTTACACCCTGGTTCTTCGCCCATCTCTATTACTCCGCATAGAATGACACTAGTTGAGTTGCAGGAACTCAGAGTCCAACTACAGGAGTTATTGGACAAGGGGTTCATTAGACCGAGCACTTCACCATGGGGCGCTTCCTTTGCTATATTTGGCGAAGAAAAGGACAAGACCTCTTCGACCGTATCGACTACGATATTGTGTAAGACCCGAGAAAATTCCAATTTCTGGAAAAAATGGGCAAAATCGTAATTTCGTCAAAATCTGAAAATTTTCTAGATCTTGATGATCTAAACGGATTTCACCGTTGGAATCAATTTCATGAAATGTAGCCAACACGACCCCTTGCCGAATTTTGAGATATCAATTGACATGTTTTTCGAGACATCGAGTATCAGGTGCCGTAAAACGACATGTGATGTGATGAAAGTCACATATAACATGTACTCATGTGACACATATTGCATGAGTAGAGAAATGATGGAAATGGACGGCCTAGATAGTGCCAAGTGGCAAAAATCTAGCGGAAGGGACATAGATGACATTATAGAATTTGTTTTAAATGATAATATGACGAAATAGAGAATAGTGTTGTCTCCTACCTTAAGAGCCAAAAGAAAACGTGAAAAGGAAAAGATACGTGCTTGGATTTTTAGTTGGGCTTTAGTAAGAGAGAGAGAGACTTATCTCTTAGATTTACTTCGGCGATCCGACCACGAAAGTCTTCTGAGCAAGGAAGGAAAAGTTTATTCACGACGAGGCCTATGCGTGCCCGGGTTTTGAGGAGTTTTGACAAACTCTTGTGAGGTAGGGGTTTCCATCCTACTAAGTTACACTTTGTGTTTCGTTGGTTTGAGGCCTTCAACGATCGCTTTGATCGGCTTCCAAATTGAATCAAGGTGGAAAATTTGAAACTCCATCGACAGCCCGGTGATCGCCCACGGACTGTTTGGGCATGTTGAGTGATGATTTATTCAATAAATTCATGATTTGGTGTGTATGAGGCCGGAAATGGCCATGGATTTCGGGTTCACCAAGTGGAACCGATGTTGGATGTTGGCTATGAATAGTAACCCGAGGGTTTCACTGTTCATGTGAATAGTATTCACGAATTAATTTTATGAGAAATTGTGTATGGTTGAGTAATTCAAATTAGTTTCCTTGTTTGTTAAATTAGCCCATGAGCTAATTTTTGTGTGTGGTTGATGGTGATCGTGCATAAATATGTTTTATGTGCTTTAATTATGTTGAATATATATACATGTTTTTATATACTAGCATGTGTTGTATAAATTTGTGTTGAAATGGCATACCGTGATTTCATATGCACCGGGGTAACCTAGAAGTTAGGTGTGTGTGCATGACATGAAAAATTGAAAGAAAAACGAAAAACGCTTTTTGGAGTTGAATTTCACAGATGAATTTCCTGAGAATGGGTCGGGAGACTACCCAACGCATCATTTCCTGGGATGAGGACCACGATCAAGTTACTTCGAAAGTTCTCCAACACATTTGCCTCGGAGGGTAGTCCCATATTTTTATCGACACTTCAGTATTATATTTTCGAAAACAATATGTTTTGTTTTGAAAATGATTATTTTTCTCATACATGGCTTAGGCAAGTGTGAGGGAGCTCTGAGGACGAGACAATGGGTTGGAGTCATGCAGTATTATCCAAGTAGGATCACGCATTTACTTGAACGCAGAGCTTTCATCGAGCATTGCATATGCACTTAGATGGAGAGTAACCCATTTAGGGTGATTCCACTACTGGGCATTAGCTCACCCCCAGCCGTGAATTTATTATTTCGTGCAATAGGAGTACGCGGGGAGACGCCATCATAGAGGTCATTTAAGAAAGCCGTGTCGGGCTTTGGTTTTATGATGTACTACATGTATTAGAATTTTAGATTTTAATATATGTTGTATAAGAGTAAAATTTTAACTCTTGTAACTATGGTATATAGTTGGTATGGTGATGAGTATTGTTTTATGGGCCCAAGTTGCCCTTTTTACTCATATATATATCTTCTGATGTTGATGATTGGGACAAGTGGTTCTTGATTAGTGCCCAAAAAGTGCTATTTTGAACCCTATTTATTATAGGTTTTGAGTGCTTTTTGTGTGCTAATCATTCTAATTAACCCGATTTGCACATCAAGGTCCCTATTATTCTATTGATCGCATTTTGTGGTAAATTTTGCAGTTTTTGCGAGCTAATTATGCCAAAATTGTTGAGTCGATCCAAGCACGAAGAATTCAAATCAAACTCGCAAGATTGCGCATCAAAGATCGAGGAAAGAATAGCGTAAAAACAGAAGAAATTGGAGCATTACAGAACGTTTTTCCCGCGAGCACCGGTAAAATCCCGCGAGCACCGTCTTACAAATTAAGCCTCGCATTTCATCACTTATCGTTTGTTTTTAAGCAATTTTTGGTTTCTTCCGATTTTAACCCTTGTAATAGCTTTAGTTTTAGTTTTTTTTTTTGTAATTTCATATACATTGAGCACCTATATAAGCCTCAGTCTGTACAAACTCAAATCAACTCAACTTCACTTCACGTCGGCAAAAGAGAGCGGCACACCACAGCCTTCCTTTCTCCATTTTCTTCATTTTCTTTCCTTTCTGGCCAAGCAAACACTCCTCCGAGGATGACAACTCGTAGGATGCTTGGCTAGGACCTCTTCCTCCTTAAAGAGGAGGGCCAGCCGCTAGATTTGAGGTAACCACTGTCCCATTTTAACGCACGCATTTATGAGTATTTGTGTTCCATTTCTCACCTTAGGTTAAAATCTCCTAGTACACCCTCACTAACGGTAATAGTAAGACATTTTGCCATAGTGATGCTTATCACTAGATCCCCTGATATCCAGTTAGTTGTTTCCTATTAGTTACTGCAGGGTAGGTTTTTGAGATATGATGTCACTGTCAGGAACATTTATACCATCGCTACAGGTTTCAAAAGGGAAAATCATGTGGTTTAGTTTTTAAAGAAATTGAAGATCCCGATTCGTGGAAATGACTATATGTCATCCTCCCCAATGCGAGAAAAAGACTGAGACAGTTACTGCCTTAAAACCTAAACTAGTGACCTAAACTTCAAGGTCTATTTTATGATTTTTTTAATTTTATTTTCATGTAAAATTGTGAACAACCAATCCTCGTTTTGCTCCAAACCTTAAAATCCAAATCAAATTCACTCATTTTTAACCTCACTGTAATCATTTGTTCAAAGAAAACCCATCCCCGTGTTTGACCCTAGAATCGCTTATAATCGCAAGAGCTTGACTACTATGTAGGAGGAAATTAGGCTTTATGTAACATGTTGATTCCGACACCTATCGGTAAGTACCTAATCAAATGGGCGCGTGTCTGGGATGGTGCCTAAGCACATTTGATGAGGCCGAACACTTGATCTCATCACAAGTATTGGTGAATTTCTTTATATTATGCTGCTTTTATTTATTTATTTCATTTCCACCGTAAAAGAAAAGAAAAGAAAAAAATTTCACAGACTAGTTTTGCGTTGTTCATACGCCTGCTTTTGCTACAGTGGAATCCATGTTCCAGCTGGTTTGAATTTGGTGGAGCAAATGGAACCCCCACATGAAGAGCAATAATAATCAGAGAGAAACCCTAGGGGGGCATGACATGTCATGAGATTATAGAACCCTTCCATGGGCAACTCAGGAGAGAATCCAAACCACAGTCCAGAGCTGAGGATCGAGGAGACTAAATAATGAAAAATTCGCCTATAGTTTTTCCTCAACTATGGTATCTCCCGCTTTCATTTTACCTAACTCTCAAACAATACGCTAATTTTCCCAATATATACAACATCAATCTTTGGTTAAACTGAAGATAATAAAGACATGAGCGAGGCAAAGGAGGTGTCCAAAAATACCTGCAATTAATATGGAGTATTTCAACAAGAACGCTGATTGAGTCTTCAGAGCAAATGGATGAAAATTTTAACATCCGCAAAGAACGAAGAGAATTAACAAAGAACTGAAGAGAAGCTCCTTGGTGAACCGCCGCAAGAGAAAGTGTGGAGTAGAAAGAATACAGAGTCCCGCGTTGATCTCAACCATCCTGATGAGATTGGATCCTGATCGTCACCGTTTCGATCAAAAGTAACTCACCGCGGCGTCTTCTGATCCGCAACTACAGAGATTCTACATTGAACATAACTACGTTAATAATCTGAACGATCTCAAAGGTCATCCATTGATAATCGGTCATTCTACAACTTTGAATATACACAATCGGGCTTCTTTGGTCACCAAGATCAAAACAACGGAAAATTACCACATCCGATAATATGGATTATTCAAAAGTGGTTCGATTAATATTAACCTTAAACCTCTAAGATTATTAAGTCCATCATCAGCGGTCTCCAGGCTCTGGAGGAACGTGTTCGGGGAGCGTCCGTTTCTTATTTTTCGATCAGTTTTAACTATTCGGATTATTCGCTTAGCGTTGATTTCCAATTTTCTTCTGATTTCGGTAATTTTTGTAGTTAATTTGTTTTACATTGAATTTCATTTTTCGCAATTTTCTAATTTTTATAGTTGACTGCAAGGTTTACTGAATTTTGAGTTGTTATAAAATATTATAAATTTAGACCCCATAAATTCGTAACTCATAATCTTTCGCAAAAATCGTCTCTACATCGTTCTGCCTTTAACCGTGGTTTTATTTCATCTTTTTTTAGTGATATATATATTATTATTATAAAAATTGAAATTTGTCTTCTCTCTCTCCCACTACCACACACACACACACACACACACACACACACACACACACACACATTATTATATATATATATATATATATATATATATATATATATATATATATATATATATATATATATATATTGTCTTCAAAATATTTTATTTATTTTTCAAAAAATCGCATGTTTGCGAATTTTCGCATTACTGCTGCATCCCAATTTTGTTTCCCTTATAATTTTTTCATCCGAACTGCTTGTGTGTTTTGCAACGCGGAAAGCTTAGAGAGTTTAGAATCCAAATATGGCCAGAAAGAACACTTTTGAAATTATTTTGAAGGTGTAATTTTCAAAAGGCTCCAACTGGTCACTTTTTTCCTCTCTTTTCTTCTCCTAACTTGTTTATATGAAGCCCAAACGGAGTGAATAAGGTGTCGATGGAAAGCTTATGAAGTCTCCTATCCAAAAATGAGCACATATCATCAAGGAGGTAACACTTCCTTCTCTAACTTTCCAATCCAAGACCCATTATGGATTATGTGACATTTGGTTGGGGGGGAAAGTTAGCGAAGAAAGTGGCATTTATTTTTGTTTTTATATTGAGCAAGCCCATTTGCGGATGTTCAAAGGCTTGTCGTTGTTCTTTTGTGAAGTCAAGAGTACTATACAACTTAATTTTTCAAAATTGCACACACTTTTATGGTTTTGCCTACGTGAAGTTGGAAAATTGAAACTTTGTCTAATCCTATTGATGCTAGAAAGTGATGCCATGCCTAGTCAGAGCGGATGATTAGTTGAATTCTGTTGTATTTTAACCTTTTCTTCCACCTTTAGCTAACCACACACAGTGCACATCAATTTTCAACAAAAGGCTGAAAAACTGCCTACCTCCTAAACATTGTAAAACCTACCCTAGTTTCATTGACCAACTGTAGACAGGTTGTTGACCCCCATGAATAAGGCCAATGTGTCTTCCAAAAGAAAAGAAAAGAAAAAGAAAGGAAAAAGAAAAGAAAAGAAAAATAACGCAGCTTGCCTTGAAACCCGAGCACCCGGCCCGAGGGGTTTATATAAAGCCTTTACAAACAAGTCTAAGCCAATCGGGTCGGGAGCCACCGACTTGCTCGCTACACGTGGATGGGTGGAGTTTAGTGTTAGAAAGCAGGAGTTTTGAATCTATCTGAGTCCGGTGAAACCCGAAGAGTTAGTGGTCGAAAGACCCCTATGACTTACGCCTAAGCCCGAATCGGGTTGGGAGTCATCGATGGATCCTGCTATGGACTTCAGAGGTTGATTCTCGTGATTGCACTCTACAACACAAAAAAGAATCATGGAACAAGAGAAGTGGTCCCGATCTATTTAAGTTGGTTAGCATGCTAGGTCAGGGCAATAGCTTGGCTGGGGAGAGGATTGTAGTTTATTGTTGAGAACTCGATCAAACAAACACTTTGATTTCCGTGGAAGTTCCCGTTGAGTCATCGAAGGAAGCTCTTTTGATACCCATTTTGTATGGCATCACTCTCTCAAGTTAGTTATTAGGCGGTTTCGTAATTTCATCGAGGGTTAGGGCATTACTTCTTCACAACCTTTTGAACTCGCAACCTTTTGTAACATAATTTTATCGCTTGTATGCTCTCTCTTTCTTTCTTTCTTTCATTGCTAAGGGACTAGCAATGTGTAGGTTGGGGGGTGTGATTAGCGCCCAAAAAGTGCTATTTTGAACCCTATTTATTATAGGTTTTGAGTGCTTTTTGTGTACTAATCATTCTAATTAACCCGATTTGCACATCAAGGTCCCTACTATTCTAATGATCGCATTTTGTGGTAAATTTTGCAGTTTTTGCGAGCTAATTATGCCAAAATTGTTGAGTCGATCCAAGCACAAAGAATTCAAGTCAAACTTAGCATTGCAGATCAAAGATTAGAGGAAAGAATAAAGTAAAAACAAGAAATCGGAGTGACATAGAATGCTTTTCTCTCATGAAAGCATCAGGCATCCTCGCGAGCACTGCCTCGCAAATTCGTTCTCCCTGCAGATTTCACGCATTGTTGTTTTTGCTACACTTTTGGTTTCTTCCGATTTAACCCTTGTAATAGCTTTAGTTTTAGTTTTTTTGTAATTCACATACACCGAGCACCTATATAAGCCTCATACCAGAAACTCAAATCAACCCCAACTTCACTTCACGTCAATGTGAGAGCCATAGCTTCCCAGCTTTCCTTTCTCCATTTTCTTTCATTTTCTTTCCCCTTTCTCGGCTACCAAACACTCCTCTGAGGATGACAACTCAGAGGATGCTTGGCTAGACCTCTTCCTCCTTGAAGAGGAGGGTTGCTGGTTAGGATTTGAGGTAAACTGACGGTCCTCTATTTTTAACTCACGCATTTATGAGTATTTGTGTTCCATTTCTCACCTTAGGTTAAAATCTCCTAGGCACACCCTCACTAACATGTATTTAGCTAGATTTTTGGTTACACGGATGCTTATCACTAGATCCCCGTTATCCAGCTTAGTTGTTTTGGCTAGTTACTATAGGTAGGTTCGAGATATGATATCACTGTTAGTACATTTATACCCTGCTAAATGTTGGTGTTTCAAAGGGAAAATCATAGGGTTTAGCTTTTAAAGCTAAATGAAGATCCGATTCGGAAATGACTATTATATGTCATCCTCCCCAATGCGAGGAAAAAGACCCGAGGACATGTTGGTTGCCTTAAAACCCTAAACTAGTGACCTGAAACTTCAAGGGGTTCTATTTTACATTTTTTTTAATTTTATTTTTAGCCTATGAACAACCAATCCCCTGTTTTTACCCAAAACTTAAAATCCAAATTGAAATTCACCATTTTTGAACCTCACTGTAAATCATTTGTACGAAGAAAACCCATCCCTGTGTTCGACCTAGAATCAAGCATATACCCAAGAGCTCGACTACTACAAAGAGGAGAAAATCGTTTATAAATATTGTTGATTCCGACACCTACCGTGGCAAGAATCGCTTCTCGGGTAGAGCTCCCGCATAAGGAGATCACGCATTTTCGTGAGTTTGTGGCTCTGCCACCCGACATTCACGAGTATTCCGCTGTCGACGGCATCAACCCGACACCCCTATTGGGCTACAAGTCGAACAGGTTACTGGCCAAGAATCGTACCTACTGTCGAGGATTGACGATTTGTTTGATCAGTTGAGAAGAGCGAGTCTACTCCAAGATAGACCTTCGCACTGGTTACCATCAACCGAGGGCTGGTGGAGACGATATCCTAAGACGATTAGGACGCTATGCATGGGCACTCGAGTTTACGGTGATGCCCTTTCGATCGGGACGAATGTGCCACTGAAGATTCATGGATCTCATGGCCAGGGTATTCCAACCTCTATCTAGATCGGCTTATCAGCTCCCGTGGATGACATTGATCTACTCCCAACAGAGCGGGAGCGATGAGTATCACTTGAGGATCGCTTTACGCTTGCCGAGATCATTAACTTATATCGCCAAGTTCGAGAAGTGCGAAGTTTCGCACGAGGTGAGATTTGGGACACGTGGTGTAAGCATCAGGCGTGCCGTGACCCGCAGAAGGTCGAGGCCGTGATGAGTCAGGGGAGAGGTCAAGTCGGCCGAGATACGTAGTTTCGGGATCACCGGGTACTACTGTGAGAGATTCATCGAGGATTTCTTCGATTGGCAAAGACGCATGCATTTGTATCAATCTTAAGGAGGCCGTTGATTGGGATGACCAATGCGAGAGGCATTCCAGAGTTTGAAGAGGAGGCTACTACGCCTTATCTTTGATAGTCCCGATAAGGGATGTGGGTACACAAGTAATGTGATGCCTCGAGGGTCGGATCGCATGTGCTTTACGTACTGGGAGGGTAGTAGCTTATGGTTTCGCGCTAAAGAATCATAAGGCACTACTCCCACACACAACACTGAGGTCACGGCCGTAGTCTTCGCCTCAAGATTCGGGCGCCACTACTTATATGGAGGAGTTAGAGGTGTACTGCACCGCTGTGTCCTAAGTATATTTTTACGCAGCCGACCTCACATGAGGCAACGCAGATGGATGGAGTTCCTAGAGGATTATGACTTCACTTTTCATTACCATCCCGTAAGGCAAATGTGTGGTCGATGACTCGCCTAAGTCACGAGAGCATTGGCTAGTATAGCTTCCTGAGTATGGATGACCAATTACTGACACTACATGCGACCGCGAGCGCACTGGGTGGTACGCTGGGAAGTTTAGTGGCTACACCGCCTCTCGCTGAGTAGAGCGACGAGTCCTAGGGGCAGGACGCGAGATAGTACGTCCATCAGTGGACCGTATAGTTAGTACAAAGCCGAGGGATGGACCGCTCCACGCGTATGGTACTTTCAAGATAGAGACTCGCAAGGGTTCCCGCAAATAATCGACAGAGAGAGGTGAGGATTCGTGAGCCATCGCTTCCTCAATTTGCCGCAGAATCCGTGCGGCACGGCGATGTACCTGCATCTTCGCCGCCGCGACGCCACCGAGCGGGTCAAGAGACATCGTGGGACTTTTGTTCACGCATGTCTCACATGTCGCCAGTTAATTACACCGTGGCTGGCCAGGCTACTTCGCGCACCCATCGGAGGTAATGAGCCGAAGGAGCACGCCACGATGGATTTTAGACCCACTTGCCACTTTAATAATAGGACATGATGTATATGGTGATAGTGGATCGCTCAATGGCCTGGGCAGACATTTTCCGTCGTATGGACGACCTTCATCGAGAGAGATTCCGCCACAGATATTCGAGAGGCGATCTCGGCTACATGGAGTACCTAGATCCATAGTGTCTGAGGACCCGAGGTTTATTTACAGACTTTTTTAAAGAGTTTCCAAAAGGCTATGGGTACACGATTGACCATGAGTACAAATTTTCCAATCTACGTACATGGTCACCGTGAGAGGACTATACTGTGTGAGCCAGAGGACATGTCAGGAGCATGCGCACTGGATCATAAGGGTAGCTGGGAAGAGCACTTGCCCTTAGTGGAATTCACCTACAACAACAGTTATCAGGCGAGTATAAAGATGGCGCCATATGAGGCATTGTATGGGAGGCCATGTAGATCACTATATGTTGGACCGAGGTAGGAGAGAGCTCCATCAACGGGTCCCCGATTTGATTAGAGACACCCGGTAGCGAGCTGATAAGACAACGCCTTCCTCACCTAGCCGTGCAGCCAGAGAAGAGTTAGCGCTAATGTGCGACGCCGACCCTTAGGAAACCAGGCTGCCGATCACGCCTTCTAAGGTGATGCTTAAGAGAGGGAGCGGCCGACTACGCGCGGAAGCTATCACGAGGTTCATCGGGCCCTTCGAGATACTGAGGCAGCACTCGGTAGCGCACGGCTAGTTTTACCGCCCCGAAGATGTCAAGTGTCCCCGAGGCATTTCACGCCTCCATGCTCCGAGGTACACCTGCAAATCCACCTCATGTAGTGGATTGGGGAGAGATCGAGGCTGACACCTGACGACCTTCGAGAGGGACCTGCGGTGCACATGGATAGCCGGATCGTTCATGACGCAAGATCGTGAGTAGTTAAAGAGGGTGCTATGACAGCACCATGGAGTGGAGAGTCAACGTGGGAGCACGAGGACACGATGCCGGCCACCTATCCTTTCTTGTTTAGGGATGAAGGTACGTGGTTTAGTCGTTTAATACTTAAAGGACTAGTTTACATGTACTGGGAGTGTACGCTGTATATGCATGTGGTTTGTCAGATTGTCCGCACTTCGGATCTAAATTCCTTTAAGGAGGGGAGAATGTAAGACCCGAGAAAATTCAAATTTTCTGAAAAATGGTAAAATCGTAATTTCGGTAAAAACCCAAAATTTTTATAGATCTCGGATGACGAAACGGATTTCACCGTTGGAATAGTCTCGCAAAATCTAACTGCCACGCCGATTTCGCCACCCGAGACATCACGCGCCGAGGCACCGAGTGTCGGGTACTGTAAAACGGGTTTGAGAGACATGTGATGTGACAAAAGTCACCGACTATATGTACTCATATGACACATGTTGAATGACTAGAGAGATGATGGAAATGAATGGGTCAGATCGTGCTGCGTCAAAAAAATCAAGAAGAGGGGACATAAGTGGAATTTATGGAAAGTTTAATGAGATAAGACAAAAGCCAAATAGTGTCATCTTCTTCATTTTGGAGCAAAAATCTGAATGGGTTCTCGCTTTAGGTTTTTAGAGAGAAGGTGTGCCTTCTAGATTCGTCGCTCGACCGGGGCTTGGCTCGATGGAGCAAGAAGCAAGTCGCTCTATCGCGAGGGCTACGCGTGGGCATCGATTTGGTGGAGTTCCGATAACTCCAAGAGGTAGGGATCTTTTCCTACATGGTTTATTCTTTGGCTAAGAGCCAAGTTTATGGTTGTGATATTCGAGGCTTGATTTAGCAAGAATTCGATCTCAAAACCTTGAACAGAGCGAGAAAACTTCAAATTGAGTGGCCGTGGAATGCCAAACGAGATTTCATTGTTCAATAAAGCAGTGGAATAGACGTGATTTTTGGTGTGATTTTTATGATGTTAAGTGATTCAAATGAATTGCTTGTGTTTTTAATTAGCCCATGTGAGCTAATTTCGTGTTAATGATGGTGAATTTGCATAAACATGATTTATTTGATTTAATTATGTTAATATATCTACATGTTTTATATATTAGCATGACTATTTTGGAATTGACATAATGCATTCCATATGCATTGGGGCACCCTAGAATATTAGGAGTGAGTGCATGACATGAAATTGAAAGAAAAACAAAAATGTTTGTGAAAGGAATTTCGATGGAAGATTTTCTGAAGAATTGCCTTGGAGAGTTGTCAAACAGTTCATCTCGGAGGCGAACCCATGACTGTTTCGGAGAAATATCCAGCAATTCGCCTCGGAGGATAGTCCAATGTATTTATCGAATTCTAAGAGGAGTTTTTCGGTGAACAAAAAGGTTTTGTTTTGAAAAATCGGATATTTTACTCGCATTCGCTTTAGGCATGTGAGGGAGCTCTGCGAGACTGACACGGGATCGGGCCTATGTAGACATTCGAGTAAGTTCATGTAATTGCTTGAATATAATGTGATTGTTTGCCATGCATGTGCACTTAGGTGGGGAGTAACCCATGTAGGAAATTATCTCTACTAGGCTTTGCTCACCCTGTCGAGGGATCACCATTTCAGGTACAAGGAGCGATCGGGAAGGCGACACTCATTAGAGGCCGTTTGAGAAGAAAGCCGACTTGTGGCTTTGATGTTGTTGTATAAATATGTATTAACAAGCAATTTTAATATATGTTGAATTAAGAGTGATTTATTGAACTATGGTATATAGTTGGTGTATTTTTGATGAGTACTGATGTATGGGCCCAAGTGGCCGTTTTTATTCATGTACATGTCTCATGATATTGATGTTGGGACAAGTTGTATTTTGGGTAGAGCTCCCCGTATAAAGGAGACTTTGCCCCGATTTTCTCGAGAGTGGTGCTCGGTTACTAATATCCACGCTGTATTCCGCGGTCGACTGCCACAACCCGACACTCCGGCTGGGGCTACATATATATGATAAGAAAAACTATTTAAAGGAAAAATATATATGAAAACTAATTCCTAAACTCGATAATAAACTCAGAAAATATGAGAAAAACCGAATTTTTCTAAAAAAAGCAAACAAGAATTGGTCGAATAGTATAGTTGAAACCTAGAAATTTCTAGATCTCTGGATGATGAAACGGACTTCATCGCTGATTCGCCTCGCGTAAATCTAGTTACCTGCATTTGACTCGCAAAATTTCGAGACTGGCTTGATGTTCACGCTTAAGGTGATGGGTGTCCAAGATTCGAGGGACTAGATTGCTTACGAAAAATCTCGAAAGTTGGGAAATGACTTGCTAAGTTAATGTGATATGATTTGAACTTGAATTAAGGAGAAATGAGAATTTGGGACCAAAATTGACGCTCAAACTCGGGGTCCGCGGACAACTGGTCAACTCACGGAATACATATAGCCATTGAATGTCTCAATGCCACAAAATGAGTGTCTCTCTACCCGAGACTCAAATGATAAGTAAAATGGCCACGCTGACTTCTACATCCATACTCACCAAAATATAATCAACTATATTACAATAGTTTCAAGAGTTGACTCCTATACAAACATGTATCAATCAGAATGTTTCATACATGTTTTACAAAAATATATAATCAAAGCCACATGTCGGCTTTCTTCTCAAAAGCGGCCTCTAGTGAGCGCCGTCTTCCTGAATACTCCCTGTACCTGAAAGGGGACCTTACAACAAGAGCAATGCCCAAGAGTCCAATTTTTCCTACAAGGGCTACTCCCTCCTAAACGACATGCACGGCACACCACAATCATCCACATTCCTTACAAATTTTAAATTTCACAAATGGAATGATTTATATCATGCATGAGATGAGACCCCCCCATGAAAAACCCCGAGTCCCGACCGACTCCTTCACACATGCCATACAAAGTGTGAAAATAGTCATCGTGTTCCACCAATGACTCACCTATTGATCATCCTCCAATACACACTTGAATTGTTGTCAAATTCCGTGTGTTTATTTATTTATGGGCCACGTCTTTTTGGGGTCACACCGCAGGATCGACATACGCCTTCCGACATATTTACAGACTTTCATCGCCAGAGATCATGTCTAACCACATGTGAATTTGGGACTTTCACCCTGGGGAGGGGGGGAGGGGATCTACCCCAACTTGTTTAGCCCAACACACGTGATTTTTATTATTATTTATTTCTTTGTTTCCAATTAAGGATCATGGGTCTCAACCTTGGACGTTGTCCCATTTCCGAGCCCATCACACCCATTCACCAAGAATGGTGAATTCAACATCACAATTCTCCCGCACCGACTCGATGAGATGCTACATGCCTATGAATGTAATCATGCCAATTCATATATTCAATTCCCATGGTTCATAATGCTAATTATATTTCATATAATTCAAACAATCATGTTAACACATCAATTTAGCATGCATCAACAATCTCATTCTCCACACATCAAACATGCTATTCATATCAAGCAATACCATGCAAGCAATTTCACATGGATAATTTAAGTCCAAAATTAGTTCCGAACACCGTGGACTGTCCAAGGAAAGTCCCCTCATCAAGCATTCAGTCCCATTTCTTTGGGACTGAAATACACGGTCGTTCTCGGCCTCACAACTCCCAAACCCATTTTTTTCATGGCATTTTAAACCAAGATAGTCCCAGTAGGAGAAATTACCCCACTTCTTAGAGTTTGTCGAACTCTGCTCTTTCCTGGCTCTATGCGAAGCCCTTGCAGTGAGGATGAACTCTCCCTTTTGGTCCGCCTGGAACCGCTAATCCGATCGCTAGGAAATCTAGAGAGAAGGTGGTGTCTCTCTATCTTTTTCCTTCCTTTCTTTTATGTCTTTCCCTCTCCCTCTCCATCCCACCGCTTCGTCCAAGTCAGCTGGCTGAGAGTACTTCTTGCCACATGTCAGCCTATCATTGGCTCATTTGGATTACCTTATCCCTTTATCCATTTACTTTGGATTTCCATCCAATCCCATGGTGCCACATGTCTCCTATGGCCCCACTTGAGCTCATTGTTTGAGGCATCCTGCACTTGACACGTGGTGCATTGTGAGCCACTCATCGTGTGCCAAGTGTCCCCTGCCACTCTCGGTACCTCGAAAAACGTGAAATTCCGACTATCTCAGAATTCAATGAAATTCGACGTGGTAGCTAGATTTCACGAAACGAATTCAATGGCGAGGTCTATTTCATCATCCGAGATCTAGAAAAATTCCGGATCTTCAACCGAAATTACTAT